>JACXSJ010000579.1:186609-227949 GCA_014851325.1 Pentalonia nigronervosa
AACTACTTTAATATTACTACTGCCGCGACAGTAGCACGACATCTTTATATAATATAGTTTATTTAAAACTTGACTAATTTTTCATTGCGAACTAAATAGATATTATCACGATGTACTATTATTTGATATTATGATCTATTCGGTACTCGCCAATATTGTCTGTTTCGGTGATTTATCTATATTTATTACAATCACTATATTATTATATACCAGAGGACTCATTTAACGTAAGACACTCATTTTTATAGTATTAAAATTTGTTTCAGGATAGTTTATAGGGATGACAAAAAATAAAAATAAATAAAACAGTAAACATAAATTATATAATACTCTTTTATTTAAAGTTTAAACAATTTTTTTATTATTATTATTTATAATATAAGAACTCAAATGCTCAAAAAAAAAACTCATAATAAACTATATTAATTCAAATGTAGGTAGCTACATAAAATTAAATAGATTGTGAATCAGAAGTAGTATGTAATACCTAGAACTACAATAAAGCTATAACAACTTACATATTTTATGTAATATATTACAATTAAAAATTATAACTGCAAAGGACTTCATAAATGATTTAAGACGAGCGAAATATTTTGTGCACACCGAATGATTGGAATCCTACCACAAGTACATGCCAAAATGTATACATTTACAGTTCAATAATACGTTCGTAAGATCTATATTAGCAATACTCGACTATAATAATAATATTAAAAAAATATTAACAGGAGAAAAAGTTGTATTTTTAAAACCACTAGAGCGATTTACAATAAAACTCAAAATATATAAAAAGATGATATTATATCAAAAATTATCAAAGAAGCTGAAAAAAAAATTTTACTACAACACTTTGATGTACAAATAGAATGTAATACCAATATCCCAAAAAATATTTATAGAATACCTTGCCCTCCTTATCCAGAATTAAAATCGAAAATATATTCAAGATTCACGTAAACGTATAATATTACGATAATAATAATAATTCAATTATGTATAATATATATATTTTTGTTTAAAT
Source organism: Pentalonia nigronervosa (assembly GCA_014851325.1). Taxonomy (NCBI): domain Eukaryota; kingdom Metazoa; phylum Arthropoda; class Insecta; order Hemiptera; family Aphididae; genus Pentalonia; species Pentalonia nigronervosa. Next base: position 187,634 of record JACXSJ010000579.1, read on the forward strand.
TAATAAATTTTATTGTGAGTTTTTTTTTAAACATTTATTTGAGGTCTTATATTATAAATGATAATAACAAATTTATTTAAACTTTAAATAAAAGAGTATTATATTATTTATGTTTGATGTTTTATACATTTTTTTTTTTTTTGTCATCTCCATAAACTACCTTGAAACAAATTTTAACACTATAAAAATAATGCGAGAATCTTAAGAAATTAATAACCTTTTTAAAAATGTACTTTAATAACTTTTACCTTTAACCAATTTTTCTCTATAGTTATTTTAATCGCGCGAAATAAATTCTACTTGTGTATTTTAGATACAGTCCGTCGGACGGTGTGATTTTATGACGTCACGCGTAAAACACGACTTTTATTTTAACACGGAAGCAATTGTCTAACAACAACTTTAAGACCACCAAAATTATTTTTTTTAAAAAGCATTATATTTTCACATAATAAAAACAAATCAGTTTTTTTTTAGTTGTGTAGTCCTTTAATGAGTTTGTAGCTTGTATTTTAAATTAAAATTTCGTATTACGTTTTTTTCAATCTAAATGTTATATAATTTTTGCGTTTATCGTTATTTAGAAGTAAAACGTTATACAAGTTTTCTTTTATCGTTATTTAGAAGTAAAACGTTATACAAGTTTTCTTTTATAGTATTTACAATTTAAACATCATGTAACATTTTCGTTTATCGTCATTAAGAATTAAAACGTTATACCACTTTTTGTGTTTATCGTTAAAAATAATATCTAATAATGCGCAGAATGGCTAGGATACGGAATAAAATAAATTCTTGGAATGATTGCCAAGTCGCATGGAATAAATATTTCTTTGAAACCAATATTATAACTTTTAAGTTAATGGATTTTAAATTGTTTTGTTTTGCATTACTTTTCGTTATATATAATATTCTATAAATTACTTTTTTGCGTTATGTTTTGTTTAATGGCATAGGTATATTGTTAATCGTTATATTTTGCTTTGTGGTATTTAATTATTTTTGTTTACTGTTTTTCATTTTAATTACGTTTGAAAATTTCAATCGTTTTTTGCCACATATAACGTTATTATAACGTTTACAAGCCCTGGTAACAAGTATTTAAAGTTTTGATGAGCAGAGAGGAGTGGTATTCCACAAAATATTCGTCCACTACTCTGCTAATCTGAAGATTAAATACTTATAAGTTATAAAGCTATAACTAATAAACTTCTTGTCACAAAATTGATTTATAAAGTTCAAAATATTCAGAAAATATTCTGCTTCGGAGCATAAACTAAAAATGTATGTTGTCGTTGAAAAGAGTAAAAACCTAAAAAAAAAATAATAACGATAATAATGTATTTTTGTTCCAAGAATGTTATTTTGTAACGATTTAATATTATAAATTATTATATTGTATCGCGTTATAATAATGCTATTTAGTTATCAGTGATTTGATCAAGTGATCAACAAAATATATCATTAATAATATTTATGTTATACTGCCATAACTCATTATATAATATAATATATTGTAGCCACACACACTTATTTTACAATTGATTAAATATTTAAAATAGTTTTTATATTTAATTTTTATGTTTATGCATATTCTGACATAGGTATAGTATGAAAATAATAATATACATGATTTATTATATTGTTTTAGCGGATTTTAATGTGCTTAATATAGGACATAAATATACAATCGATAGCTACTGGTGTTTAACATTATAATGTTTAATATTATAGTATCAATAATGTTCGAATATAATGTTATTTTCACGAAAAAGTTAACTATATTTAGATCAGTGTTTCTCAACCTGGGTCACATCGGTCAGAAATAGTTTAACGCATTAAATACATACTCGAAAGTCGAAACGTTCTCGTTTACTAGTTATTTGTTTTGTTAATTGTTAATGATATAATATATTTTTTAACTGTTAAAACAGATAAAAGTTTAAATCATTTTTATTATAAGAGCGAGGGAGGATTATGAGATGAATGGCTTAATTTTTTTTTAAAAACTATTTCGGGAGTTTAAACATTAAAAAGGTTGAGAAACGCTAATTTAAATCATAGTAAAAATAAAAGAGTTTAATACAGGGGGTAGTATTTTAATATTTTTGTAAATATTACAATTTATATTTCAAATATATTTATATCACTGACAGTAATATTTTGAAATTATCGGTTACTAACATTATAAACTATAATAGAACTATTTGAGTCACTATCATTCGATTTAACTATACTGTATACACTTTGAAGTTGTTACGTAAATTTAACAACCCCCATCGTGTCTTAATAATTCTACTGTATCAATTACGATCGATTAGCATAATGTTATTAGTCCCTCATACTTTGTGAAGTCAATAATATATTATAATAGTATACGCTATTAAACAACACATTTGCAGTGCATTTAATATCGAGGGGATTGAAACAGTTGTAGGCGGTTTCGGCCGTCAAGATTAGAATGTGTTAATCTGCTTAAAAGTTATCAGACAATAGAGGAAGATTCGATATGTTTTATAATAAACCTCGCAAAGTACTAGGACCGCCGAATAGCGTTGACCGGGCAGAGGTGGTTTGTATTATATCATAATGTTTAGTCACAATGCTCCGGTGATAATGATGGTGTACAACAGAGGCGTGTCCAGCGTGTAGGCCTGGTAGGCCCGGGCCTACCCTGATTTTAAACACTTAAATATACCCAAAATATATTTATATTATACAAATTATTTTTATAGACAGGCCTATTCTAAATTTTGATCCTGGACACGCTTCTGGTGCACAACATGAGGTGCGTAGAAGTGTGCCGTGTATATTATATAATATACAATATAATAATATAATGTTCAACGCGAAATACAAACAAACAAACGTATTTAAGGTTAGCCTAACCTATGTGTTGTATGTTATAGAATGTATAACCGCAAGTGTGTTACCGGTTAAGTCTGTGCCGCGTAATAAATCTATCCGACGTAAAAGAAACACGTCAATTTGGCATGTCAGACTGTATTTTTCCGCGAGAGCGTTGGTATAGAAGAAAAAAATCATAATAAATGGCCGTTGTGCCGTACGTATTGATCTCATATTCGTATCTGTTGTTCGCGAAATTGGTTATTCGAAAATGTTTACAGCTCACTAGCAAATATGAAATAATAAATAAAAGGAAAAAATAACAGCGATGAAATAACGATTTTACACCAAATACGCCTACATTCTACATATTATTATTATTAAGCACCTAAAAATTATATAATGCATTTAGAATGAGGGAGATAACATCGCATCTTTATTTTATTAAAAAAAATTAAAAAAAAATAAAATAGAAAAACAGTAGGTATTGTCTGATGAAATAGATTTAAAACGATTTCGTACCTTATCATATTATAAATAGGTACACCGCCTAAAATCGGTATAATATAATTGAGAACACAACATTTATTTTTCCAACGTTACCATTTTTTGTCTCATTTTGACTGATCTAATTAAGAAATTAAAAATTAGAAAAAATTTATAATTTCAATATGTAAATAAATAATCTGAAGGCCTAGGAAGTGACTCAAGTCATTTTTGTCTATAATTTTTAAGACATGAAAAAAAAATCTAAGATGCGTTTTTGTAATGTAAAAGTTACGATAGAACGAGGTGAAAAAAAATTATAGAAAAAAAATATAATTCTGTAAAAATTGAGTTAATTTTTTAAATATTTAGAATAATATGTTGACTTATGCTATTCAGGAATTCACATAATTTATAGGGAACTTATTAAATTATAATATTATTTATAGTTAATAAATCAGTTACATTATTTATATTCTCATATTTTTTTTTAAGATTTTAGTTATTATAATTTATGACTATAACTTTAAACATTTTTGTCACATATATTATTTATAACTTATTTTAACAATATATATATTATTATTACTATTATTTTTTCTCCACTTAAATTTTAAGTTTAAAAAAATTCACCGATAACTAATTAAATAATACTGCACGTAAATTCGTTATCAATCGTATTAGTTAATCAAGTCAGCTGTGAGTCCTTACTTCTAATGAATTTTAAGTATTCTTAATCGTTTAGCCAAAAATAAACAATGTCCTCAATCATTTCATAGTTTCTAAAATTATCGTGCATGGATATTCACCACAAATATAATACCCTAAAATGTATAATCACAAACAATTGTAAAACATTTTACAACTTACAAAATCACACAATTCTTCAATAACATTGACTTTTATTACTATAATAACCACATACCTACCTATTTTATTATTTTAACAATTTAAAGGATGTTATTTCAAATTTTAACATTCAATAACTGCAATCGAAAAATCACATAAACTAGTAAAAGGAAAAGGTAATTTTTAAATAGTTTTAAGAATCGAAGAAGAATATATGGCCTGAATGTCGTTTGTCCCGTTGCACTACACTCCGTTGTAAAGTCAAGTAGTCAAGTATTCACTTGAACGATACAATGTTTATTAGTTTTAGTTTTTGGTTAGGTATGACACAACATTTTTGTGAGAAGTAGGTATTCACTAGTTGAACAAAAACAGTCGACGGCAAAACGTGCATTAATCTATCATAGTCGTCAAATTATCGTTGCCATAATCACCTTGTGCGCCACTGCAAACGTTTTAAAGAAGAGTCCGACAAATTAATCTCTAGCTGCAAAGATGCGAATATAGATGAACGCCTTGCCATGGTCGGTAACATTGCGTGCCGTATCGCACATTTTTTGTCAATGAATCTGGGAAAAAGGTTTTAATTAAAATCGTGATCCGCTTCCAAAAAAACTATTTATGATGCGAAATATACATTAACGACGCCCCGTTGCGCGTTGATAGCGATGCACTTACGGCGGCGACTTTTCGAACGAAATACGCGTATAATAATATATAATATAATATAACATCACGATCGAGTTCAATATAACATACTTTTTTTAAGTTTTTGTTTAAATTACACTAATTTAATCAATTCAATTAATGTATATGCTTCCAGCAACCCTGGTCTGCCCGTCCATTAAATATTTTAAGATACCGGATTCCATGGTTAAACTGCTAAATATAACGGACATATTTCAGCCTTTTCATCATGCGTTGGCTGCTCATTATGTAGGTATAAGAAGAAAATCCATAATTTATAAACTAATCCTAATAACTGTTTTGTACTAAATGATTTTATCGTGTTAAAGCATTAATTAATATTTGGCGATAAAACATAATTAATTTATCAGACATAATATATACACCCTGATAATAGTATAATTACATTTATAGTACCTACCTATACATAATATATTCACGTACATTTAACTACAATTATTAACTAAATATTGTACACCAACTACAGAGCAAAATCGCTGTATAACAGACATTTACAGAAATATATACGTGCAATATACCCCAGATAATATTTAAAAACATCTTTTGTCAGAAAGATATTAAAATTATATAAATACAGTCACAATACCTTTGTCACCGTATTGTACTTTTGTAATATTTACGTTTTAAATGTTCCTAATGAGGATATACGTCAATTCATTGCGCGTCAATTCATAGTGGTCAATTTGTCGCGACGTCAACTCATCACGCCGTCTTTTAATCGTGCGTCAATTTTAACACAGACTTAGGACTGTCTACACATTCATTTTTATGTATAAATATAAAATATTTTATTAGACTTGGATAAGATGCGTGGGCAGACGACAAAAATAAACGTCACTCAAATTTAACGTTTTAATTTAAAATTGTTATACATTAGTTTCGAAAAAATTACGTAGAACTAATAATGCTGGGATGGCATAATCGTTTTACTTCAATTTTAAATCAATGACATACAAGTATTTGGAAATCCATTTCCGTATTGAAGAAAGAAGAAAATATAAATAAAGTAAAACTTGAACTATATAATATAGTTTGTGAATGTCAGCCTACAAAAATAAATACTTAGACAAAGCACAGCGTTTGAAAAATATTTGCTTTGATTTTAAAAATAGAACGACAAATGAATATTTTTAAGGAACAGCACACAATATAAAACTACAAATGAAATATTTTACATTTGTACAATTTTTAAGATTAATTATTTTGATTTTAGCACCTACTAATATGATGACTTTTTTCTTTTAAAAAGACATCATTTTTAACCACACCTACATCAAAAATGAATGTGTAGAGACAGTCCTAAGTCTGTGTTAAAATGGTAAGGAAAAATATGTTGATTTAAAAATAATTGGATATATACGGGTTAAATTTTGACGCACGATGAATCTACTTGATACCCCAATAATGATTATTGTTAATTATATTAAAAGAATTATTTGGATTATATTATTATTTTAATATTCGTTTTCATTAGGTAATAAACATTATTACATACCCATCGAATGTGGTCTATGTTATAATATAATATTATATGCATATTATCATAGTTATTGATAATATAAAATAGCAAACATAATATTTGCATGTAGTGAATAAAAAAATGTCTTTTTCTCTTTTTTTTTTAATATATCATAGTGACGAAAAAAAATCAACAAACGAAAAAATCTATACATATTTTATTGTGTATACAGTACATGAACTTATATAATTTTTTACATTTTCAAGTTGATAAAATTTTTATAAACATTTTTGTGGTTAATTTATTAATTTATTTCAAATTTTTTATGAAAAATTGACCTTTAAAGTTTTAGAAAAATTAATGAAATTTTGATTTGGTGGAGCATAGATACTAGATTAAAATCATAAGCTTGCAAACTAAATTGGTCTACGACTAGTTTTGAGTATAACCATCTCGTTGTAATTAAATATAATTAATTAATAAAACATAAAATCAATATCTGAAATGTTTTGTAATAAATAATATTATTCAATTTAACCATTATCGTTTTTATAAAATTATTATCTACTAAAATATATAAACATAGTATATTTAGAAAAAAAGTTTCTAAATTAAAAATGTGTTATAACAGTGATAAGTATGAGAGGGTAATAGAACGATCGCTCCCCTCCCTTGGACCCTATTTTTGAAGTAAAATTCTTTACAGAAAATACGAAAAAAATAGATTATCGCTTGTTACGGTCGAAAATGCTTACTCCTTCACGATCGCGATCGGAAACACACGGGTTCAATTCCGGTCAAGGGAACCAGTTGTTTTTTTTTTTTTTTTGTAAAAAATATTACACCCAATTTACATGAGTAGTGTATATTCTTAATTACCTATTGGATTAATAGTAAAGTAGATTTCAGCGGCTGCTTAGATGTGCCTGATATTTTATCAAACATTAAATTTCATGTACTTTCTTAACGTGCCAGAAACTATTTTCTTTTCCACATTCCTTCTCATCTCACTCCCTACGGTCATAAGTACGGTCCTAAATCGTATTCTTGTTTTAATAATAAACATTTATATCTGTGTTAACCTTAAGATTTAATACCATTTAGTTATTTGTGATTGTTAATAGTAAAGTTATAAATAATTACACTTTATCGGCTATTTCATTATCCATAAGTCTAGCTTCTGTTGTATATTATGAAATGATGTTATTTTCTTATAAAACTGCCATTTAGCATTAATAAATAAAATGAAATGTGCTGTTGGCCATTGGGCATTATACCCGTGTATTAATCATATAAATAAACAAAAAAATAATAATAAAATAAACTATCTACTTATCATAGTTATATCTATCGCTGTATATATCAAATATTTTGAAAAATATTTTTTCTCTTAAACGAACCTACTCAATTGCCTAACCTTAAACTATTTTGTAAATGTATATATAATTGTACAGTTATTTACTTACAAAAAAGAAAAAAATCAATGAGTATCAAGTAAGAATAAAACTGGCACGAGTTTGGTGAATCGTCTGTATCCATTTATAACAAATCAGAATCTCCATGTAATGTATTATAACTACTAAAGACTAAGCAGTTCATCTTGCACGATGACAAAACTGATTGTGTTCATTAGCCATATTATATGAAATAATAAGCTCTAAAATTGTTGATGTGCAACGGTGTGTGTTAAGATTCTGATTCAACTGTTAAACTAGTAGGTTCGCTGTAAATTCACGAATGAACGCTCATATTATGAGAACTCACCAAGTTAGTTCCTAAATATTACTACGCATCGTCAGAATATTACATACCACATTAACTATACTTGTGAGAACTTTTGGAACTATTAAAAAACTTCTCTCCAACTTTGTGAAAATGATAAGTAAACTATAATTAAATGCATAGATGAGATCCTACAGTTTGTAGATGGGCTAACCGATCGTAATAACTAATTGTTTGTTGTTATGGGTAAAAAAAAGATGCAGTTATGATACTAACCTTGTATAACCTGCAGTGTATGTGAAATTTGAAGATTGGCATGGATTATAAGAGGGAGGGGGTGATGATTACAATTTGTTATCAATACAACCATTAATATAGAGCCACGAAGGGTACGCGTTGATGCCTTACGTTAATCAACTTGACTCTTTTTCAATTATAAATACATAAATAAATATAAGCCAAAACCCAACTCCTTGATGGTGAGGGGCAAATCATCTATTATCCCCTTAAATATGTATTACTACGACTTGTAAAAATGTGTAAGTACACTTGGTACCAAATATGTAATTTTCTTAAATATACATGATATATATGTGGAATCGATAGTATCGAGGTACCTGTTATGTAGTTGATACTCTATATACCATATAATATATACGACGATAAATACACCTGGCTCTTGATTTATTTGTAGTATATTTAGTCGTATATAGGTTATACTTAAGTGTATGACGACACGAAACATAAACTTATATGACGGCTTTGAGGGTTGCATGGCTGGATTACAAGTGATTTAATTGCACTCCCATTAATACATCATTTGAATACCTTTTATTACTTAGAACCGAATATGTAATTTTCTTAAATATGTATGATATATGTATGAAATCGCTAGTGGTTGGCCAGATGGTGATTTAAAAAGTCAAACTAAAAGTTTAAAACAATATACTTTATAAATGATATTGTTTCTTCTATAGTAATAATATATTATGCAAAACCCAGCTCAAATAAAGTATAATATATAAACCACAATATAAACTAATTACATAATTTAATGGCATCAGGAATGACCGGGAAGCTACTGAATATAATTCAGCTAATAATTCCGAGTTTTAAAATTAAAGCGCATGCTTAATTGCATTACTTATAGTTATAAAATCTAATTTCTATATTGTACCCTATAAAAACATTAACTCGATTTGGATGTTTCATTAGCGGTAACAAACATGGTACGCGGTCAGTCAGTCGTACGACCGAAAAATACACAAAAAAAGCATTCGCACACGCAGTACGAGTCGTATTTAGTTAAAGGTATGTGTAATGTGTATCCATATTGGTTCAGATCAAAAAGTCACGTCGTACCTACAGTAGATATATACAAATACATACCCCCATAGTGACCGATTGGTGAACTATTTTTTTTACATCGAAAACTCTTCGATTTTTTTTTTGTTGTTTTTTTTTGTCATCAGATTAGTCTTTATCTACATACAGGATAGGTTGTCGCGTTTTTTCATTTTTCTATAATAAATATACACGGGAAACGTAAAAAGCATGGTAGCCCACACCGTATAATATATATATGTTTGCATTGTATTTACATGAAAGTTTTTTTCACCCGGAAACGTTACCGCAATACCTGTGTAAATACGATCACGTTCTCTCTCTCTCTCTCTCTAAATATATATAAATATTATTAAACCTACCCTCCGTAGACAGAAAAACCCCCACAAGTAAATAATATCGATGCATTGTGCGGTGCACGCACTTGTTTCGATCGGCAATCCTAGTCCGTAATATTGGTGTACATAGGTGTAATATAATGAGACGTACCTACTACGCGCTTAGTTTAAAAATTTTTCCATCAAAAACGGCGACGGGAATATTGTTCGTCATCATTCCACATTTACGAGTTCGTTTGAGTGTTGTCTACCGATGTGAAAAAAAAATATTATAATAATAATAATAATAATAAAAACAGCGCTCAAAAAATAAAACGCGAGTGATGCATTATATATAATGTGTTTTTATCCGCGGTGCTAAAATCCGTAACGGACGACGAAAAAAATAAACGCGTGTTTCGTCGTAGACCTAAAAAAAAACTTTTCATTTTGCTATATATAATATGGCATAATAATATATCGTATACGAGTGTATATAATATTTTTTTAAAGCTCGAAACTGCCGTAACACCTTCGTCACACGCAAGGCAACATGTCACGCGTATACCACCCTCGTTATATCATATTATTTAACAAGTTTAGTCCCGTCGGCCTCGTCCGACTGCGATAAACGAAAAAAAAACCTTTTTGCCCGACCGAATTCCAAACTCGACTGAACGTGTGTGATTTAGAACATTATATTATAAATATATAAGCATCTAACAGCGCCTAACAAAAATACTATATGCGCTGACACAACGGTTAGACAAGTAGGTACTGCGTTCAATATAAAATATTGTATACAGGGTTATTCGCCAAACATAATAATGCTCACCGTCCCCTAACCTTTAGTACATTAATAATAAATGTATATTTCTAATTTTTATTTTTAAAATTTTTGAGTATATTTAAAGACGATATTTTCAAATACGACATTTTTTTATATCATTTTAGGATGATAAATAGATAAATTACATAAAAAAATCCAAATATTCAATAATATTATGTTGTTTATGTATATTTCAAAATTCTAAAAATCAAAATTTGAATAAATTCATTATTAAAATAGGCCTATAATTGGGTTGAGCATGTTTAGTATTTTTAGTTTTTTTCCTCTTCCCTCCCCACCTCCCATTCATCATCGGCATATTTAATTTATTACTAATACTCAATTAACGTTTTTTCGGTCAATGAACCATGTTAAAAATGCAAAAGACGTTTGACATAACATTGAAGGCATTTGTGGGTGTAAAACTCATTATAAAAGTATAATAATTTATTTTATAATTTATAAACTTAAAAAAAAACTTATTTTTTTACCAATTGGATGGTTATTTAATGCAGCATTTTAGATAGGTAAGCTCGCTTATTAATATGAAGAAAAATATGTGATGTATTTTCTACGTTTAAAAAAATTACCTCTTAACTTGACAATTTATATGCACATAAATTATATATTTTAGTATTTTATGAACATGATGTAATTTTAGACCAAAAAGATTTTAAAAAATCTACCATTGTTCCTTTGCAGAATGTATGATTTGCAAGCAATGTCATAAACATTTAATATATAATATTATATATTAAATATTATTAAATAATAATTAATATTAATTAATATAATATATAATATTTAATAATAAAAAATATCATATGATATGCTATAAAATATCATAATGAATTGAATTATAGATATTATTATTATTATGAAACTCTGAAAAATTGTTGTTCTAAATATTGTATCCTCCATCCCACACCGAAAACCATACATTTTATCGAATTCGACAATATTTTGTGCAGTCATCATATTATTTACAAGAACATATTATACATGAGCCGAGATGTGCGAAACGAAACTTTACAGTCATCGAATACTGTGCATCGTATGCCGTTGGTAAATCGTGTTATTCGAATTCAAACGATTACAGAAATAGTAATGTTTTACTGCAGGTAATAGGCATATCCAATTTCACGATTATTTTTTTTTTTTTTTTAGTACGTCTGTTACACATCACATAATGGCTTACAAAAATAGAAACTGTCTGTGCGCTTATTTCGATAAAATATGTACTCATCGGACCTATAATGTGCACCAACGAGGCGAATATATATTGTGCGTCAAAACGTATTGGCACTGATGTTTTGTGTTTCCTTTGCTTTTAGGATACCAATTCAAAATCAAATTCGACAAACAACGGGACACCGGAAAATGAGGAGTACGAGGACAACGGAGAGGTTGCTCTGACAGCGCTTCCGCTATTCTGCATAGGTAAGTCTAACGCAGAACAAATCACGTCGGCTTGAACCGCATAAGACAATCTGCTAAGACAATCACAAATAGTGGTGTAGACTACGAAATGCATGAAATATGTCGCACCGTATTATACAGTTCGTGTTTCCCTACAGATGAATTTTCAATAAATCGTTCATACAAATCAACGTTTATAAAAAATGACATGTTTGTATTATGCTCCGCTCGGAGAAGTTCTCGCAGGGTATAGATAATTTTTTTCTACGATTATTATCGTTACGTAAACGACTATATTATAAAACGGAATTAAAAAAATATTATTATTTCGTATAATGCGTAGTACTGGAGTATAGTCAGTTACAGTAATAAAAACATTTTTTATTTTTTTTGCAATATTTGTATTATTTTAACGTCTTTTGAGTGCACATCATATACTAAACATATTTCAAATAGTCATAGGTACTCAAAACCCGTTTTTCGTCTTATAATTAATTTTTTTTTTGTTATTTTTTTTTATAGTTACATCATCCGTTATATTCTATTGAATGTGTACCTACGTCAATGGTAACATCAAAAAATAATAATATTTAAGTACTTAAATAAATTGTATCTCGGACGACAGCGCTCAGTGTTCAAAAACATTAAACTATTAAATCGCCGATATTCATAACAACTGACTTAGGTATATTGAATGTGATATTTTTACGTAAAAATCGGGTTTTCTGTTTTCTTATATTAAAGTTTGATATTTTTTTATTGCACTCTAATAATAAAAAAATAAGCCGACACGACGATATAGATTCGTTATCTCTTTGGTATATTTTGATCGAACAAACAATAAATAATGAAAATATATTCATAACATCACATGAATATACTAGCATCACCGCTAGTATAACTATATAAATAAATAATAAGTATTGTACAGAATTCATAAAAAATTAAACCATTTTACCATATTAAACTATCGGTGACAGTATAGTTGTACTTACAACTGAATTCATTTTTTTTTTCAATATATTTTTGAAAATCTTTTTTGATTTAATTTATTTATCAAAATAACTTTTAGACTGTGGGCCGAGCGATGAATACATCCTTGAAGTTGATGATCGGACTTTTTCGGATTTTTCAACTAGAAAAATGTCTTCAGAAACAAAAAATAATAAAAATTAAAAAACATGCATCATGAGAAAACCAATACATTCATCGCTCTGCTCAGAATCTAATATCACTATTTATTGTATTTTCATATTCCGTTGATACGAATTCTAATATATTCCCATTGCAATTTTAGGACGAAATTTCCTAATTTCGAACTTTTACTGATTGATCCCGATAAAACATTAGAAACGAAAAAATATTAAAATAAAATATTTTTTTACTTTACATTTTTAAATAGCAGTTTAAATAGTTAAGACTAACATTCGTAATTAATACGAGTGTTTATGTTTTCCAGGATCGTTTCTAATCGTCGTTATATTCTTGTCGATTGCCGGCAACGTACTAGTGTGCATGGCCATTTATACCGACCGGGGCTTGCGGAGAATCGGCAACCTGTTCCTGGCTTCGCTGGCGATCGCTGACCTATTTGTGGGGGCGTTGGTCATGACGTTCGCGCTGGTAAATGACTTGAAGGGCTACTGGATGTTCGGCGCCAAGTTCTGTGATATATGGACTGCCATAGATGTGATGTGCTCCACCGCATCCATACTCAACCTATGCGCCATATCACTCGACAGATACATTCACATCAAAGACCCACTGAGGCAAGTAGTGACTTAAATACCAACATTTGACCGTATAATTTTTTTTTTGAAATGCGACAAAAACTAATAATACGAGTACATTTTAACTTTCCTCTCAAAAATAAATACATATAATATTATCATTATTCATTTTATTATATTCTTTTCTTCAGATATATAATATAATCATACTTAGCTGATCCTGCGTGGCCTTACCCGTGAAATTTAAATAATACTAGTGAATTTACCCCGTCTTAAACTCTGATACTCTGTTAAGTGTAAATTACACAGTGCACATATTATTATTATCATTGACACAGTTATATGAGTGGTTTTGACCAAATACAAAAAAAAAGGGTATAAAATTATATTCAATTATTATAGCTATTATATTTTCTGTAATCAATAGCAATCTTATATAAACGAAAATAAAGTATTTGTTTTTTCTGTGAGCAAAAAAATCACTGTATATTTTGCATCTCTATAAAACGCAAATTTTGGAAAATCTTTTCTTAGTGCACCCTTACGTGGTAATACGAAGGTATTTTGTACATTTCAAGTCTCTAGCTATCATAGTTTTTCCTGTGCGTTGATCAGTCAGTCGGGACATCTTCTTTTATGTATACAGATTACGATGATATTACTTTTTTACAACTCAAATAAATATTAGAAAACGATTTCACCTTATAAATAAATGTCGGTTATTGATAATTTTATCGGTATATTATAACTCCTAAACTGTATTTTTTTTTTTTAAAGAAAACGTTTATTCACATACATTATTTTCATCTTCATCTGAAAATTGCTTTATATACTTATATACTTGATTTAAACTGCTATTTATCGAGATAATCGTACAGTATTAAACATAAATATTAGATACCCATAATATAATACTATTGTCAAACCGGTAACGGTACTACATCAATATCGTAAATCCACGTGCATATATAAATCCCATACAAATTGGTTCGCGCCAAATAAGATACACCTGAGTACGTGGCATAGCTATCTAAAATCTAAATATCTTCAACTGTTTCCGTTTTACATCGAATTTATATATCGATTTTGAATTCCCAAAATCCTTATAAAACTACTTGGGTATGACTATGAAGTATAAAGGGCTTACGATATTATTATTGTTTCAGAAGTTAAAACGACAATGACATTTGCTTATTGTATGAGTTAGCAACTATTGCTTTATTTGACATATTATTTTTATATTGTGCATTTTGTTTGATGCCACAAATATTATTATTATATTTCAAAGTTATATACAATATAACTGTATTATATATTGTATATGATTATTCTATCGTAGAAGAAAAGTAAAAAAATACAAGTATTCCTTTTTTTTAAATTTAATAGCAATAATGAATTGTACTTAAACTCAAGTAATGATAGAAAAATTTAAATAAATAGATGTATGTTCTTTGATCACTAAAAAATCAGTCCGTACATACTAGCAGGATTTGTACAATTTATTTTTTCATCACAAAAAACTCGAAGAAACCATGAAAAATTCATTTATAAAAATTTATAATACTGAGTTGATGACATTTTTACAGGTCCGATTTCGAATTAACAATATATTATAATAATACAATTATTTAGAAACAATATTAAAATTAAATGTCGAGTGCTTTTACTTTTTAATAACAAAGTCGTTAACTTATAGTGATAATACACTTGAGTATACAAGAATGAAATGTTGTTAATTAAACTACTGTTAATTTAAAATAATGTAACCTCGGCAATTATGGCTTAATGAGTTGTAAAAAAAACCACTATTATTTTGCTAAAATAACAAAAATAATAATAGTGGTGTGTGTAATGTATATATGTACGTATAATTATTTTTTTTATAAACTAACGTAGGTAACAAAAATAATTAACAGATTCCGGGTGCGAAAAATTTACGAAAAAAATAACTATATTAACTCTAAAAAAAGATGTTGAAATATTCTAAAACTTTTTTAACAACGTGCAATACCGATAAATTTAGCGTACAGTGTCAGATCAAACTTTAAGATGAACTTCAAGAACTTGCTAAACTTAATTTAAAGAAAAATTATCTCAAAAGTAGTTTTGTACTTTATGAATGGCCTATGGGCTTGAGTATAAAGTAATTCAACTTATACACTTATTGTGCATTTTAAAACGAGTAAAATATGTATAATTAGTAAGGTATTCGACCATTTTAATCCGTCTACAACTAATTAAAATAAACAAAAAAGTCATTAGTCATTTCAATAATTATCTACTACGTGTAAGAATATTATAGCTTTAAGCTTTTCAAACATTTCATATACTAATATAACAGATTTGTACTATAATTTATTTAATTTCGTAGTTCTATAATCTCGGTTTATACTATAATTTATTTTGTCATTTGTTAATTTTAACAAAGTTTATAATAAGTTGATAATAATCTTATCAGTAAAAAATTTAAAAGTGCAAAAAAAATAAATATTTTTAACATCAATATTATATTGAAATAAACTTAATTTAATATCAATGATCTTCATTATTTAATACGGATTGATTTTTAATATATTTTAGTTTTACGTTTCAGACATTTAGCCATAAAAATCGATGTGACTATAACGCACAATGTATAGTAGTGAAACGTCCGTAATGTTTTACGAATGGATATTATAGCATAAAAGTGTACATAAAAGTTATGCGATCGTTAAATTTGATTGACGACTGGTAGCAGTATGTAACATAATCGAAAGCCACAGGTTTACTCATGACTTGCTTAATCATATTGACGTGTTAAAATTCACTGCCGGTATCCAAGTATCGGGCAAAGTCGGGTGAAGCATAGGGTGGATAACATTGATTTGAACCCAATTACGCGGGAAAGTTGATGAACGGACGTGACGGGCATAGTAACCCCCGATGTTTGCGTTAGAGATAGTAGTGAAATTAAATTGGAAAAAGCGGTTGCCATTTTGGCCTTAATTTTTTTTTTTAGTTGGATTGATATACGCTGTACCGCAGTGAACACGCTAACGTGTAATCTCTAGTGAGATTCGTTTAAGATCTGTCATCGTGTACCGTAAACACTTTCATCGCCTCAAATTGACACTATATATTCCTAATAATATAATAATAATAAAAAATAGGTTTTTAATAACAATTATTATTATTATTATTATTATATCGATTGTAATCGGAAAATATTTCCAATCAGGTCACACATGTCAAACTCGTGTCTTCTCCTAACTCTAAGCCTTACCTAAATCATTTTATTGACTTCCTTTTAGGTAGGTCATAATAATGTATCGTAAATAATTTAAATTTTATATTTATGCTATTTATGCATTATGTATACTTATTATGCATTTAATATTTAAATAATATGTATACATAGGATATAACTTAAAATCACACACTGAGTTCTATCAATAGATAATGTATTTCCTCCTCCTGTAAATATTTTAAAAACATAAAATGTACTTATTTTGCTATGTACAGACTGTATTTATCTGTTTTTTTTTTTACTAAATAATTTATGGGTTTATTTACCTATTCAATAAATTAAACGCTAGTTTAAAAAAAAATCGTGTTTTTTCTATTCAAATATTTTGGACCAGATAATATTCTAGGTTTGACATGACTGGATTTGGGTTAGGTCTACATTATTGCTATTGCATACCAATAATAATACCAGGTATTATTCATTATTGGGTTATAATCAATGACCCAATTATATTGTGATTCCAAAATGTAAATGTAATACACACTGCAACGGTGATAATATTATATTATGTAAATCTGAAATCGAACACTACGAGTTTAATACAATAACTTTTGTAAACAAGATTATTATCACGGCGCCGTACCATTAAAAATTTAAAACGAAATATTATTTCATCGGGTACACAAGCGCGCATACGGGGTGACGGTATATTTTTCGACGTAGACTCTCTGACACGCATAATAATTAAATTACATCACCCACTCGTTATTATATAGGTGTGTGTGTATATATATATATGTGTGTGTGTGTTTGTGTGTGTGTTTGTGTGTGTGTGTGTGTTGTTCTGTTTATCACAATTTATTCTGGTCCTGAAAATGCAATCCCGACCGTTTGCCAACCGAATTCAAAAGTTCACTTGTTCCGAGTGACCGCTATAATTTTGTTTGTCGTAATTTAAAACATACATACATACACCGGTCCAGTCAGTTTGCCCCGTTAAGCGACCCCAAGCCACAGAACCCCTATACTTTGCGGTACATGTATGTGTAAATGCATAATAATATAATATAATAATATATACGTTTAAACGGCCGCCGCCCTTTGCGATTTAATTGCTTATTATCACCGCGGTGGTCATTTTTTCACCCAAACACGACGGTAATAATCTAATGTCGATTCAGAACGTTTCGGAAGTTTACGCGCAATTTAGTACGGATATCTCGTGACGTGAGAAGATTTCGGTAAACCGCCCGGAGACAAGTGTACATAATAATAATAATATAAATGTGTATATATACCTACTTATATACCTACCTGCAGCCTATCTAGCTATGGCTATTATTGTAGTTAGGTATCTGACCGCCGGGACTAAATATCGTCTCTAGAGTAAACCACGCCATTCGTAAAACGCCATTTGCATTTTAAAGACGTTCCCGCGATACCTCCCTTATAATCCTCGAAATTTCAAACGTTCTTCCAACCCTCTCGAGGAATAAGCTCGAGGCTTAAGAATTTCTATGTTCATTTTCAATCGACTGCATTTTTGGTTTCTTTGAATTCGTCGTCGGCCGAATCATATCGCGATATTATAAATTATAATAATATACGATATTATGTATAATATTATTTTTATTTATTTTATTGCCGACCCGCTGTACCTCGGCATCGACATGTAACATAATATAATATTATTTTATAAACGAAAAATCACTAGTCAGACGTGCACTCTTAACCGCGATGTATATATTATTATATTATTATGTATTTACCGACAATACCTTTTCCATAAAAGCATAATATAATAGTTCAACTCTCTGTATTTTATGGGGGTACAATAGTATTATTATGATTATGCCGTTATTAGACCTGCAGTATGTGTACGTTCCCGCGTACATAATATGCATAATATACGTACTACGTATGTGTTTGAGAGTATAAAGTGCACTGCTGCTGTGGCGATGGTATAGACAGACTTCAAAGGGCCGTGTTAAATGTATACGCTTCAATCGTATTTCACCGAAGCACAATCTGAATTACATGATACTCGAATGTACATCATAGATATAGCTTTTTATAGGAAATAAACTTAACCGCTATAATATTATAATAACAATATATTATGTAGTAGATGTCATAATAATAGCTGGCAGGATTTTTTGTTCGTTTATAATATATTTCTAAACGTTTTTATTCCTTCGGTTTAGCTTTTTTCACTATAAGCTCACTCCGTGGTTAAACTGTCCCCGAGCGCATTTTAATAAATTCTAAAACTTGTTCATCGCTGTGCACACTATAATAATATAATATTATAATGACAGTGTGCCATGCTTTAAATAGGTACGTTGCTAAAAGGCATTTGGTTTAGCGTTAACATTTTCTTTGCAGAACTGTAAATGAATCGCGTATGAATAGTCACATAATAATAATATGCTATATCCCTCGTGACCACTGTGTCTTATTTTTTTTTTTTGCAAATGATGATAATTTAATAACTAATTTTTTATGGGTTTTGTCCATTTCTATTCGATATAGATTACGTCGTCTAAATTTGTGACGCAAAGAAAAATGATCCGATAGCATACGTTTATTTTTTACGCTATAGAAAATATATACAATTTAATATAATATAATGTATATTAATATGTTATGACTTATGGAATTATACCTACACCCAGGGCCGGCTTGAAGGCGGTTTAAGCAGATTAGGCTAGGTAAGGCAGAGCATCACGTATTGAAAGGCCCCGCAGCCTATTTTAAAAAAAAAATGATCGGGTCCATAGTTCATGTATTCGTCTAATAATTCAAATTCATCGATGGGCTTAATATTGGCTGTTTTTGAAACCCAACATCCCCTAAATTAACCCCACAAAAACATTTTGCACATAACCTCGATATTTGCTAAGTCAGCTATGCATACACATTATATACAGTGTACACGGGAAGTCAGTAATTGTAAACAATGTCCAATTTTAGTGATCATATGTGATATCATAGTGATTATATGGTAGAAAAATGTTTACATTGAATAAAGATCAATGGCCATAATAGAGTATGATTAAAATGAACTGAAATTTGCATATTTCTATATTGAAAAAGCATAAGAAATGTATAATAACATGCCTTTAGGTAATGTAAGCTAACATTATATTTGTTTCATATAATATAAACTAGAAAAAATGACAATTTATAAATTTTGTGAGATTTTTACACTTTTGTTATTTTATAATTTTTTTTTTTTTTTTTATAAAAGTAATTTTATTTTAATTTTAAACAATATATCCCAAAATTTATACTTCGATTGGTTTCTTACTTCTTATTTTTTATTGGTTTTTTCGTCCTAATTTACTAAGTTACAGATTTTTTTTATATCACAAGTTTACAGAGTGATTCATTAAGTATACTCACCCCCATATTTTCATTTAATAATGCATTTATTTAAATTCTAATTTTTTGAATTTTCAAATATACTTAAAAGCCACATTTTCAAACTTTTGAGATTTTTTGTACTTGCTTAAGGTGTGTTTTGTGGCGACACAAACTTTTGTTATTCAAATGAAAACTCCTCCCTCGCTTTTACTATTAAATTATTCATTGTATAATTTTTTTGAAATTCTTAATGTAGGTATTTAGTTCAAAATTTAAACAAATAATTTTTCAGTTATTGAAATGTTTATACTAAGGATAATAGTCCTTAAAAATGTAAAAAAATATAAAATATATGTATTATTAAATCTAGTATTTATTATACTTAGATGATTTTTACAAATTATGAATATTGATGGATTAATATTAATTACTAAAATTTTCAAATTTTTATAGCCCCCATATCTTATGAACACATTATCATGGACCTATTATTTTTAATATACAAAGTTTAATAATTTAAAATCTATTCGCTCGAATTTTGATTATAATACGTCAATATTTTTAGAAAAATTATTCATTTAATAATTTATAGTTGAAAGGGGGAGTTGTCATTTGAAAAATAGAAGTTTGTATCTCCATCAGGTCACTCCTTAAGTAGTACAAAAAATCTCAAGAATTTGTAAATACGGTTCTCAAGTATATTTAAAAATTACAAAAATCAGAATTTGAAAAAATTGATTATCAAAGAAAAAAATGAGGGTGAGCATGTTTAGTGAACCACCATGTTAGTAACACAGTATCGACCCACCAAAATAAACTACACACATATCCAATGAAATGACACGTGTCAAGTCTTACCGGGGCATGCCCCACCAACAACAACAACAACGTGGTCCGATAATATTTGATTCATTTTATTTTATAAGGATTTTCGTACTTAGCAATGAACAGCGCAGAACCGATGGTTATTGTAACGGTAAAAATAATATTATAGTATAACTGTTATAATAAATGTTATATTTTTTCACCTACCTAGTTAGCTTAATTGCATGTAAATTACTTGAAGTCATTCTTAACTTAATCTTTGGCTTGGGCAACGCCGGGTGGAACAGTTAAACTTTTCTTGATAAAACGAATAAAAATACATAATGATCTAAAATAAATTGAATATTGTTATAACGATATTACTTAGTATATTTTAACCGTTATATTAAAAAATGAAACATTATTCATAAAGAGTTGGCATTATTAATTATTTTAATAGACAACGAAGTGCATGGGATCAGCTATTATTCTTATAAAAATAATCTTTTTGATCTCTAAAGGTATGTAACTAGTATGTGCACAGAGGCAGGGATACGAAGGGGTTAGATCAACTATCGCTTTTCTTTCCTTAATGTGTTTTTATAATCAATGCTTAATAATACAAATTACAGTTATTATAGTTTTCCAATGCAAGTACAACAACATTTTCAGAAAACCCTAGACATTTTTTTTGTTCCATACACTGCTCATAGATTTAATTTGCTTTTCGAAAGCATGCGATATCGTTCAAACATTTTTTTTTGAATTTAAATACTACGTTTTTTTTTCTTAAAAATGGACAGTAGTTATTCTAAAGTTCATTAAGTTCGTTCATTTTTAATCAGTTATTACGAAGAGTAAAAAGTGGATATTTCAAAGACACTTGTAAGTAGAAAGTTATATTGGTCTATGAAATTAATTTCGTGTTTATTTTTGCCCTGGGCTCCACAAATCCTAAGAACGTCCCTGCATCTATAAAAGACCTGGTACGACTCGTAAATCTATAACGTATTAGCTTGTCCCACACCGGCGCGATTAAAATGCATTAGGAACCGCCGAGAATTTTTAGATAATTTGTTAGTACTTACCTATATATTATGGTATACTTATACCATTAATAGAAAATATGTTTTTCACTACACATTGTTAATGTTAAGCGAACATAATTAATAATAACTAATTATAGATTTCAAAGTAGGTAGATGATAGTATAGTTGAATACGTTCAGATGGTATAATTTTATTTGTATGTTTGATAAATGTGTTATATTATATTAACAGTATTTATAACTAGACGAATACTCTGCTCGGTCGATTTTTACCATTAAGAATTTCGTAATATTTTATACCCTTTAAGGCTCTATACATTATTATTATTTATTACAGTGATATATCTGCCACGCCATCTATTTATTTAAAATAGAACCGTCACAGTGAACGTTGTTTTGATGTACACATTTTTTTTTTTTAATAATATGCTCTAAATCAGCGTGTATGGGAAATTTGGAAAGTTAAATATTAATTTTTATCAAATGATCCGTCACCATCACATTTGTACATTGTTTCTGGTACTTCTATATGTTATGCACAAATTATAGTTTATCCGTATCTATATTAAATTCAAAGAATAAAATAAAATTAGTACGTCTGGAAATGGTTTCCTTAAGGTTTTTTATAAATAATTTTTAGTGCTTTTCATAGGATTTTCGATGCTTTTATTTATTTATTCTAAATGGTTTTTCTTAGTATTTTATAGAGCTACAAAGCCAACTCTGTTTATAGTATATTACGATAAGGTTATATTGCTGGGAGATGATTCAGTGAATTTTTTTACGACAAAAGGACTCGTGTAGAGAACGGTTAACGAGAATCAACGAATAGTGGGTAGGTAACAATGGTTACATAATATTAGCATCAACGTTAATATTCGAGTTCAAAATACCTTAACAAAAAGGACAAATATATTCAAATCCTGAACAATTAACACTTTAAATGGTTTATAACTGCGTAAAAATAATAGATCAATTAATGTAAATAGGTACAACGAATCACTATCTTTTTTTTTTTCATAGTAAATTCCACCGATAATTTTTTTACATAAAAAAATGTGATTTCTACTTGTACGTATTTTTCGGTATTTTTACGGTTTTTATACCTAAAACATAAAATATATAAACTCCACCGATCCAATTTTTATTAGGTACCTAAATTTGATTGTAATTAATTTTTTTAAAATTAAACTAAATTTAAAAAACATTCAGAATTACTAAGAAGATCAAAAAGACTTCACGAGAAGTCAGTTTAAGTTAACTTCCATTTTTTTTTTTTATTGTTTTCTATTTATATAACATATGTGCCTATAGTATGTTTTTTACAATGAAAAAAACAAATGTAAAGCGTCCACCTAAGTAATGTGACTCCAGAACTCATGACTCATGACTCATAATATAACGTGACAATTGATTTTTGTTTTAATTCAAATTACGTAATTATTTATGTTGCTTGAAAATGTTTTACTTTGATCTCTTCATTTTTCAAAATGTCGTCAGACGATATCACAATATTTCTGATCAACGAAGAGCATGGGTAAATTACAAAATACAATTTAAAACTGTTTTTTATAATTTTGAGATGTGCAGCTTTAACGTACTCATAGTAATATTTTTTCTTTGACGATGAAATTATTCTGTTTAAATATTAATGATGTGTTTTTGACATAGAGTATAATATGGAATTTAATGTAAATGAAAGCTAATCAAAAGCTATCAGTTTCATATAAGTAATCAGACAACCTATATATGATAGCAAAATGTATATGAGTTAAATAAGAGAGCTATATTGTGGTGCATTTTACTATCGGTAAAATTTATATTTTATTCAGATAAAAAAATCGTA
Source organism: Pentalonia nigronervosa (assembly GCA_014851325.1). Classification (NCBI taxonomy): domain Eukaryota; kingdom Metazoa; phylum Arthropoda; class Insecta; order Hemiptera; family Aphididae; genus Pentalonia; species Pentalonia nigronervosa. Next base: position 211,634 of record JACXSJ010000579.1, read on the forward strand.
CCGGATAAATTTTCATGTTACAAATGGCGGTACATACGATTCCACAAAAGTTTCCTGTCTTTTTCCTTATAATAAGGTATTAACCTACTCAACGTTTCCACAAAAATAATTTCTACATCATAAATAAATGTATTTTATTATAAACCTATATATTTTAATTTTACTTTAATAACTGTTTTAGATTCTGAGAAAATATTCCTGGGAAATAAAAAACTTTTAATAGCTGTTCTAAAGTAAATTTAATTAAAATATAATAAAATATTGAACAACAGTATATAATTAATATTAATAAATACAATGTCATACATTAAATAAAATTGTTATCATTTTTATATTGTTAAAACAATTAAACAATAATAAAAACTTCATACCGGTACCAAAGTTGTAAGACAGCCGAATTCTGTATAATATAGCCAATAAAAAATGAACTTATCACTTTTTATTTAAATATAACATTATTAACGCGCCAAAATCGTTCTTATATTCCTGGAAAAATAAAAAATATTTTCAAAATTTAAAATATACATTATTGTAAAGTAAAAAAAGGTAAACAAGTAGGTACCGCTCTGTTGTACAGTAGGTGTCGACTGGGTGACATTAATAATAGATATGTTAATTTTGAATTTAATGATATAAAATTATTGTATACGAAAAACGATTCTGAGCGAAGACGGTTTGACAGCCTACATTAATACTAAGTATATTTTATGATATTATTGCTATTAAAGTAATTCATTTTACTATTAATAATACAATAGGTTGAATTATTTTTTGTCGAAAAAAAAGACATTGCATTTAAAAATGTCATTGTGTGTATAAAATATAATAATATACTTTAAAAGTTTCAAGTACCCAGTACCCACAAATGATATTTCTAAATTACAATGAAATAACTAACATATCGTTATTCTTCGTTTAAATACCTAATTGCATCCAATTTTGAATTTAAAATATCTTTAAAAAACAACTATAATAAAAAAAAAAATTAGATTTTTTGGTTACACTATAAACTACTTCCGCAAAATTTTATTTTAATTGTTACATCCTTATCTATAAAAATTGAACATTTTATAAAATTTTAACTTCAAAATAATTTACACATTTTTGAGTTTTTTTAAAAGTTTAAACTTTAAATGCTTATAAAAAAAAGTATGCCTATGTATCTTTGGTATTTTTTAATTGCTATTATAACAACTTATGAGGAACCTTGTATTAAATTTTCAAAAATTGGCTTTTCCATAAAAATTCTTGTTTTTTCTAATTTTTGTTTTTCTCGACACTTTTGAAAACTATTGATGGGAATTTTCCATAATGTCCTCTCGAATGCACCAACTAAATTCACTTTCACATCAAAAAAGTTACTGAAGTTGAAAATTGAACCATTATTTCGACAACTTATCGTGTACACAGACATAAAAAAAAAACTCATCATTGTAAAATAAATACATTCTTCGCTCCGCTCAGAATCTAAAATGTAATACATGTATTAATGGTATAGAAATTATTTTGATGTTTTTTTTTTTTTTTTTTTAATAGAAACATGTAATCGGTTAACAACTCATTCGGTAGAAACTCGGGTATTGGCGAAAATGGAAAAGTAAACTTAGGTGTTATGTTCGTCACAAATTGGCAATTATCTGTTTCCGCAAAATTTAAAAAGTCTGTTTCCGCCATCGCTGATTTCCGTTCATATTAAAAAAAAGTTTTCCGCCAATTTACCTGCAACTGTGATCAAAAACAACTAAAAATCAAAGAAAATGTATTTATTTTATATTTTAATTGAACGCGGATTGTATAAATTCTACACAGTTTATATAAATATATATATCATAAATATATAAATATAAAATCATTAATTAAATATCAATGCATAAAACTTTATTTTTTTGTTATGGCTTATTAGTAGGGCTGGGAATGTTATGCCCTAAAAAAAAAAATACTTTTATGCGCTAAAAATTTAAAACAATGTACCTTTATTATTTTTATTTTTACAAATTTTCTACCAACAAATTATTTTAATTAAATTTAATAATAAATATATTTTCAATACTGCGTAATTTTAAATCGTCTACATAGACTTTTAATCTGAAAAAAGAATTATTATTTTTTTTTCTCATTTAATTTACCGTCACCACTCGTAACCTCGATTATTACGTCGTACGAATCCATTCGATTAGGTGAAATCTTTGTTACTAATTAATATTGGCTATGAAATTGCTTTTTTAAATAAAAATCTTAAAAAAACCCGAAATTTAGTGTTCAACGATCTAAAAACTCTAAAACACTTTAAAATTTGTTTGTTCATATTATTATAAACATTCAATTACAATATAAGTCGTAACGAACGAACAAAGTTATCGCAGATTCGGGAGAGTTTACGTGTGTGCCCTTTTATGTAGCGCTGAAGTAGCCCCCGGTAGAGTTTGCACGTGCCCCACAACCGACGGCCGGTGCCGAAGCCAGACCTGGTGGAATTCACCAATCGGCACAGTTAATTTAGTCACTTTAAAGGTGACCGCACACTGGTAAAACAAAATTGACTGAAGAAATGTAAGTCATATTTAGTCATTTTGCTTTTAGTCATAATAAAGCATTGTTGTCGCACACTAGATAAAACATAGTTAGTCAAATCAAAGTATATCAAGTAGTCGTCAAAATGTCGTCCGACGAGGAGGACGTTGCTATTCCTATTTTATGGTTTCTTCTAAGAGAAATTGAACAGGAAGAAAATAAAAAAAAAACTTTGGGTTCATCCTTTGAACTTGAAACGAACTGAAAACAATACAATTAAATGTTTTGTTCGTGAACTTTATTTTAATTCACAAATTATTACTTAAAAATAAAAACAAAAAATCTAATAAATGTTTTCAATGCAAAATTACGTATTTCAGTACTGTAGATATAGTGTATATAATGTATAATATATAATTATTACCTTTATATTGTAGACGATTTAGCGTAAATAAATAATATTTGGCATAATTTTGATATAATTATCCAGTGACCGCTCGATAATGACTAATGAAAATAGCGCACGTTCTATTTCAATAAAACAATATTAGTCACGACTGAAGACAAAAACGTTTTGTTTTGACTATGCTTCATCGGTGTGCGTGTCTTCCATAAAATATAAAGGTTTTATTTTTTTGATTAGTCATAATAATGCGACTTTGGTCGGTTTAAAGCAGTTTTGCTTTACCAGTGTGCGGTCACCCCAAAAGGGTGTTTACACGAATTCAGCCCAAGTCGCCACTCACTGCGATTATTATATTTATTGGGGTATTATATACGTTGACGGCATTAATGACCTTCACGGGTGTTTGTATTGTGTTTACGGTTTTAGGTACACGACGTATTTGAACCGGAGGAACGCGCTGCTCGGCATCGCCGGTGTCTGGGCGCTGGCCGCGTTCGTGTCCGTGGTGCCCATCTGCATACTGAGCATCCACCGGCCGCCGAAGCCGGTCATGTTCCACGCTGGCGACACCGAGTACATGAGATGCGCGCTGGACCTGACGCCCGAGTACGCCATAATATCGTCGTGCATCAGCTTCTACATACCGTGCGTGGTGATGATCGGCATCTACTGCCGGCTGTACCGGTACGCGCAGAAGCACGTGCAGAGCATCCGGGCGGTCACCCGGCCGCTGACCACGACGACGACCACGACCACCGGCGCGGCGGCCGCGTCCTCCGCCACGCTTACGGCCGTGCACCACCACACGTCGCCGTACCACGTGAGCGACCACAAGGCCGCCATCACGGTGGGCGTGATCATGGGCACGTTCCTGTTGTGCTGGGTGCCGTTCTTCTGCGTCAACATCATCGCGGCGTTCTGCAAGACGTGCATACCCGAAGCCGCGTTCAAGGTGCTCACGTGGCTCGGCTACTCCAACTCGGCGTTCAACCCGATCATCTACTCGATATTCAACACCGAGTTCCGGGACGCGTTCCGCCGCATACTCACCACCCACTACCCGGACTGGTGCTTCTGCAAGGGTTACCGGACCGTGGTGCTCAGCTCGGACGCGTCGTTCCGGCACAACCAACGGCGGAAGCCAACCGGCGGCGGTTGCGATTTCGTGTCGTCCGCCTCGGCCACGGCCGTTGTCGCCGCGTCCACCGTCGTCAAGCACAACGGCAAGGCAGCCACCGCGGCGTCGGGTTCCGCGCAGTCGGGATTGTGCGCCGGCGTAGGCCTGCCGCCGGTCGCGAGTCCGAGGTCGTCGGTGGCGTCGCTCCGCCAGTCACGGCTCAACTCGTCCGAAAAGATCATCATCGAAGCCGACGAGGAGATCTGACCGCGTGACGACATGCCCCGTTTCACCGTCGAGTATCTCGTCTAAGCGACAACGCTTCTAGAAACGCACACGTGCTATACAATATTGTATATCTGTTATACTATGATGTAATAATGTAATGTCATATTATTCGTCCATAAATCATTTTACGAAATATAATATCATCATAATCCCTCGTCCCGCGGTCCCGTCTACCCGCCACGGCTGTACACCGTCATTTACAAATAACATCTTAGAAACCGGAACCCGTTGCCGGTTATAGCGTAAAAGCCGTTTTATCGAGTCGTAGGTCTTGACAGTTTTGATTGGTTATTATTATTTTTGATTTTTTTCTTGCTGACCATAACCGGTATGCCGGTACAAAGATCTAGTCCAGTTTTTTTATTTTTCCTAGAACCGTACTAAAACAAAAAAAAAAAAAAAAAAAAAATTATAAAAAAGTATTTCCTTCCCACGAGTGTCGCACTATTCGTGGCCATTTCGCCATGTGGATAATAGCTATTATACTAATAGTTTAATATCATATCGTCCTTTATTGGTTTTCTGTCGCAAATTTCAATTGCGATCCATTTCACTCGATATACTTATAAGTATTGCAATAACTAATAACATACACCAATGCAGTTGTGGTCAAATGGAGGGGTGATGAGAGGGATAGATCTACGCCACATGAATTTTTAACATATATTTATATATATATATGTGTTTTATGACTGAGATCGTTCTATAAATTTGTACTACACCGAGAGCGTTACCGTGACGTCATGAACCCGGCTCTACTCGCCATCCGGCCAGTCACCATTTCTCTACTGTACAAGTATAGTTTCAGGACCTTGTATAAATTTAGAATCTTCTATATCTCAGGATCTTCATTATTTCAGGATCTTTTATACATTTAGAAAATCTTCTTTTTCAGGATCTTATATACATTGTCTGGATCTTTTAAATCTCGGGATCGTTTTTTCAGGATCTTATTGTCGTGGTAAATTGATCGGGAGCCATAAGATATATACATGTCTGATGTATCTACATGCAGCGGAGATACTCTTCTTTTTTTTACGATAAGACTTCTGCCAGAATGAGAGGCGTTAATAAAAATACTCTTTCACTCTTCTCCATTCCAATACACTTCCCTCTACTCAGTTAATTAGACATGGCCTATGGCCTATCCGTTAATTATTTTCAATATTTATGATCTTATAATCAAAAATTATAAAAGTCAACAACATCCCCCTTCATGATAAAATCATTTGAACACTACTGGTCCAATAATAATAATTAATATATACATGAGCCCACTCTAAATTGCTTCAGAAATCACCCCTAAACGCGGTATACGATTCATAAAATCTGCAATTTTATATTTATTTTTTCGTTTCGTTTCCTACAAGTAAAAAACGAAATCCATTGCGTACATTTATCACAAATTACCACGTTATGTATGTCTGCAGCTTACAACTTTTCGTACAGATTTTCAAACCAAGAGTTTAAATCCAAAAGCAGTCGAAATTGATATTATACTCGCATTAACAAAGGATTGGATGTTGGTTATTTTTTAATTTTTTTTTCAAACGTCTTAGACGATGCTTCCTTAGTTAAAAATGTATAAACATTTTTCTTTTGTAGTTTTCGACATTTCAAGGTCAATTTTTGTAATTAATAATCCCTATACAGAATACAAGTCATTTTCAACTATTTTTGCCAAGAAAAAAATTTCAAGTATATGAAATCTCGCGAAATTAAATAAAAAAAATATATTAGTTTAACTTAACACACATAGAGATACACAAGTCGACAATAATCTCTTATTCTCAAACATATTATATTTACTGCCATTCAAAACAACACAGATTGTCACCGCTATTGGATATCTAATATTTTTTCACATGCGTCGTGTATTGTTAACTGAACTGTTATGTCAAGACCTGATCAGTTACCAGGTCATTTTTTTCTTGACTAAATTCTGTTTTCAAGTTTAAAAACCAAATCAAAATAAGTATCGACTATTTAAAAGTTTTAATTTGCTAATTATTTCCATTGTATCTATATGTGTTTGTTAACTAATTATTAGATAGATAGTTAAAAGAAATAAAAATTAAAGACATTTTTATCATGTTATATGTATTTTTGATAGTTGATTAATTTTTTGAATTCATTTGCATAGGGGTTTTCGAGACATCGACATCCGGGCCCTAATTATTACTGTTGTTATAATAATAATATTATAATCTTGAATATCGTTTGTTCAGTTTATCCACTAGTAAATTTCTTAACATCGAGTTATTATTTATCCAATACATCCACACGCAAGATATTATTTTTACATCCAATCTACTGATACGGTTTCTATACAAAAAGTATTCTATAATAATTTTTTTTCGACCCTTGGAAACATGTGTCATTGAATGTGTGTGAGGGAAAAGGGAAAATATGGTTGGTACGGTCGAAACGATTGTAACACCTGTTTTTTAAGTGGGTAAGGATTCGTCGCCGAAAACCAGGGTGGTCACCCATCTGGAAACTAGCGACGACCTGCTTGACCATAGCACACATTAGAGTGACAGCAGCCACATCAGGCCGCCCTTATAATAATTATTATTATAGTGACTGCTGCCGTTTCCGCCACGATCGACTGTAGGCCAATCATTTTGCAATACCTATACTGATATATTATTATTAATATATAATATAATGTTTATATAATATTATAAGGTTTAAATTTTATTACACGAATTTATAATGATTATTATCTACAGATTGAAATACGTATACTGTATGTCAATAAACAATTTCACTGTAGATTTTACATTTCGGTCCTCATAACGATTGTATTCTGACGTTCTAAAATCCATATCCATCGGGTACGTGTATAAACGACTCGTAAATTATTTAAGTTATGAATTTTTTATTGTACACTTTTTTTATTATTATTTATTAATGTATTATAAGTATATATACTATGTGCCAAATTTTTTTCTCGCATTTACGTTGTTAACATTTGTATTATAATTATGTATTTCTGCAATGCGCAGTTCCTATTATGTAGTGGAGACGCTCGTGCATACATTACATTAATTGCATCTTAGTTCTTAGTCCATAATAATAATTATAACAGTATAACCTACATATATTTAGCATTTGAGAGAGCATCGATATTTCTTTATTGCCCTATTCATTAAAACAATTTTAGAGATGGAAGTTCATAAGCAACCAAACGGTTAGGTTAGGTTATACGTGCATAATAAAAAGAATAGCTGTTAAGGATTTTAATAGTACATGTGATCGGTCTTTTCATGTCATAAAAAAACTGCTCAATTACGTTATCCAAAATGCCATCAATAAAATAAAATATAAAAAAAATAGAGCTAAAAATTTTTAATCAAAAATCTGTGATCTTTTAGCGTTTTTGTTTCAAATAAAAAAAATAAATAATAAAAATACATATATGATTCTGTATGTGATTCTATCCATAGACATATTATACAATAATATAAGAGTATTGAACAGACAATTTTGACCATAAAAACAACATGCGGTTGATCGTTTGGTTAGCGCGTATGATATACAACTATAAGGACCATAATATTAATATTATATAACTCCAGTACTTATAAAAACAATTAAACGGTCCGAAAATAAAGTCAACTAAGACAGCTAAAATCAAAAGATAAAATATCAGCCACCTAAACGGATCCTATCATTATAAGTAACCTAACTAGTAGATACTGCAAAACGAAGACGAGGAGTTACTTAAAATAATTATAATGCCCATAAGTAGGTAGGTATCTAGTATATAAATATATTTATGTACGGATAAGTGTGTAAAATATAAAACTAAATTATGATGCGTTATTATAACGTTAAATTTCTCTATATCCGTCTTAACCAGTTGACAGTTTCGTTAAAAAATATACATAAACACGTATTATTTTCGAACAATTAATGTAGTTTTTATATTAAAGTATAATATTATATACCTACGTGTACGTGCTATACGGTGCAATTGACATGTAAAGATTAATTTTCGACGTACTACAGTAATTAATATTGTATAATAGGTACATTGATGCATATAATTATATTAAACAATAATACTTATATAAATACCTGCACCTTGGTTTGAAACAGTAATAATATATATTTTGTTTAAACCGTTACATTCATTATTAAATTATAGGCGAGCAAACGCATTTAAAAAAACGTTATTTTTTATATTCAAATTTTCTTCTTAAAAATTAATCTTGTCATATTCTTTACGTGGTTTGTAAAACAGTGGGTTTGGTCGTCAAAGCCCGCTTTTCGAGGAATTTAATTTAGAAGATTTTATTGAATTGGTATTTAAGAAAAATTAAAATTTTAAAAGTAACTTACAAATTGTATCATTTCGGTACCATTGTTGGTTGATACGTAATAATTATGAGATCATGTACAAAAATAATTTCAAGTTGGGAAGAATCGAAAAGGTAGCTGCAATTGCTGTAATTAATTATATACTAAAATTATAGAACTTAAAGCATAAAAAAGAAACCAAATTTTCACTAGTTATTAAAAAAAGATAACTTTATTCGTACAATATCGTTATTCTTTTTTTGATAACACTTTTATGATGTATTTACGGATAGAGTTGTCTTCTTTTAGTTGTGAAAATATGGTTTCTTTTATATTAATATAGCCCACGTGAAACATTTTTTGACGAACAAGAATATGTAACGTCCTCTTAACGGGTGTACCTGTACCGATTTACCTGTTTAAATTTAAAACTATACGTATTAGCATTGTTTTTAGTTTAGCCTTGTGTTATTGTCAAATCGTTTATAAAACATATTAAGTTTTTTCTTTGTTTATAGATCCCATCCAATGTGATATGTAGGTACCAACTATTATTATAATATAATATTGATTCTTGTGTTATTAAATTATTATTTAATTGTATTGATAAAATATTATTTTATGTATACCTATTTTTTCTTATCAGCATTATTATTGTTGTTGTTGTTTTTCGTAAAAATGTTCTTATTTGTACTATAATATAATGATTTAATGTTGTAATATTAATCTACTTAAACGTCTGTATTATGTTAACATAATAAATTAATAAATCTCGTGCAAAGCAATTGAATCTACAACTTTTTTTCATTATTTGTTAGTTTGTATTTTTTTTCCGTGGAATATCAAGTAACGAGAGTGACGTTAATTTTATTTTTATTAACATGTTCTACAAAAATAACATTTAAATCTGAAAATTTAAAAAGTCAATATGTTACAAATTAATCAAGCACAAACTACACAAAAATTGCACATTTTTTGATTTCATCATTCAAGTATGTTTTAATTTTACTTAAAATATTGATGTGTTAAAAGTTGCTTATTATTAGCATTTAAATAAATTATATCCTTAAGCTACTCCCTAAAGTGATTTATTTGTATAAATAATATATTTAAAATAATATTAATTTAATACATTTATCAGAAAAAAGTTCATTCATCGCATTTACGATGATAAGAATAATCTTGATAAAAACGAAAATACATTTTTGTTTATTTAATATACAATATTATCAATATATTATCATAATATTATAGTCAATCTTCATTGTTACCATACAATTAGTAATAAGACAACATAAAATGTAGATGTATTAAATATTAATTATTGATATAATATATTGTTATATTTAATATAATAAATAATAATGAAAATAATGCAATAATTAACTGCGTGAATTATTTTAATAGGCTAAATGGCCTATATGAAAATACATGTTTTCGCGTCTAATTTATAGCACCTATTTAAATGTTCCACAAATGATTTTAACATTTCAATTTACATCGAAATATTCATCCGTGTCATTATATTTATTTTTTCAGCTATAATATTGCAGAGTGGGTATATTAGCGCGACAGCGCCTGTTCAAGCTACTCCGAGTATGTGTATTGTAAACCACGTCGTGCATAATGTATCATTGTTAACCTAATAACTTATTCCTTCACACAACATACTTACTTACTTACATACTTTGCAACTATATTTTTTAAAACTTTAATCGTGGACTATTACTCTAGATTTTAATATATCTATTGTAGGTATTCAATATAGCACATAAATATTAAATTGTAATAACTAAAAAACTATTTATTCCTATTTCAATTTAAATTCAACATTAAATATAAATAAAAAAACAAAAGTGTTCAATAGTTATTTTATGACACAAATTAGAACAAGTCGTGTAAGTTGCTATAAATAGGTGTAGTAAGCCCGGTTGAATCCATGAATTACTGAGTTCATGGTTTACTTTTGTCAAGTTTTAATCAGCCAGTAATTCTCGGATTGTGTCGTTTAGTAAAGAACGAATATATCACCATTAAATAAGTAACTCGTCATAATCAGTATAATTAAAATTATTAGTAATACGATAATAGTTTTCGTTGCCGTGGTATAAGTGTGCCTTTTATGATTATCATTACTATTTAGTTCAACGGTTATCTGTTCCTATAAGGATTTCAAATTTTCCGCGTCCCTAGCTACATTCCTAAAATTATATTGAATACCTAAATTGTTCAGGTCCTATCGTCTACCGGCACCCCCGATGTTATTAAAATTAATTTTTACTCATGGAAGAATTTGACGTCATTAATGTGCGTCTTCACTTCCCAGCATCCCTTTTTTATTATTACATTTTCAGTACGTCCTACGTCCTACTACTTCGAATGGGCCTTGCCAGTTGAAGCTGAGTTTGCCCTTCCTCGCATGCCCTTTTGTCAACATCTTGTTCAAGACATGCACTATAATTAGTTTTACATTCCTGTCTTCGAGTGTTTTGAATTTCTCCTTCTTCTTTACAATAGTGTCACGTACGGTGTCGTATGCGCGTTGTAGACGTTATTCAAGTTCGAAGCAATAATCATCGTAGTTGTACCGTACTTCTTCTGCGTGCGAGTGAGAATTCGGAACTTCCGCTGGTTTTCCATAGAGGAATTCACACGGTTGTCGTTCTGTGGTCGTATGTGGTGTAGTGTTGTAGACAAACATCGCGAAAAGAACGTAATCGTCCCAATCTTGGAGGTTCTTGTCCACATAGTGACATAAGTATTCTGCCAATGTCCTATGACTGCGTCCAGCGTTCCATCCGCTTGTGAGTGATATGCTGAAGTGTGAAACTTTTCTATCTTTGACAGTTTACAACATGCCGTAAACACTTTGTTCAGGAAGTCAGAGCTCTGATCACTTATGATGGATTTTGATGTTCCATGGGAACCTACAAATTTTTCGACGAATTCTTTAGCTATTGTATTCGCGCAGTGTCTGGGTATCGGTAAAGCAAATGAATATTTAGCTAGATCATCTTGTATTGTGAGGATGTAAGAGTTGCTCTTATAGGACGTGGTAATCGACCATGTCCATAAATATTTTTTCGAATGGGGAGCTCGGGCTGTGATCGTGATAATCATAGGTTGTTTCGCTGTATGATTACTAGCTTTTTTGACTTTATATGATTGACATTTCCTGGTGTAGTCTACCACGTCTATCATGAGTCCTTTCCAAGAATGTTGCATCTTGATCCTTATACTGTTCTGGTAATACCTTGGTGATCTTTTAGTACTCCATTATGAAATTCTTCGATGATTTTAAGTTTTTCTTCGAGGCTATCACTTTGGTGACTGTGAATCACTATTTTGATTCGTGATCCTTTAAATATATATTTTATCATGGTGTTGACCTTTTCCCATTCGAGTTAGTCTAGTCTACACACAATACATGACATCACGATGTGTATATTCAGTTATTGTTTTGCTTTACTCTTTAAGTTTTGGAGAGTTTTGTACAGATTTTCCATCCTCAGATATAATGTGTTCTAAGTAATTCACTTCCCGTCGCATGAATTCACATTTAGTTGGTCGTAGTTTGAGATTATATTGCCTCAAACGGTTAAATACCTCTTTTAGCCATTCTTCGTGTTCTTGGATAGATGAAGCTATCACTATCACGTCATCCAGATATACGAAAACCCGGAAACCATTTATGCCCACTAGTACCCTATTGACCAAACGTTGAAACGATAAGTCTAAAAGACTTTCTTTGAAACTAAAAATGTCCGTGGTTGGTACTAAAAGCAGTCTTCTTTTGATCCTTTGGGTGTAGTGAGACCTGGTGGTAACCACTAGCCATGTCTAAGCTGCTGAAATGTTTGGCTCTACCTAGCTGATCGAGTATCTCGTTGATATTAGGCATTGGGAACGCATCACCGACAGTGATGCTATTAAGCTTTCTATAGTCAACAACTACACGGTACTTTTGTTTTCCTGAAGCATTAGCACTACCACTCATACCATATCGGCAATGTCGGGCTATCACCACGAAAAACTTAAGTGAGTAAGTTGGTATTGTTACGTCACTTCATATGATATTGTATTCAATATCCCCAGTATTTTTGAATATAAATTCTACAAAGTATGATTATTATAAAATATGTAAAAGTTGTATATTGCGTTTTAATATAAACTAATAAAAATAATATAACAAAATAAACACATCTAAGATTCAGTTCTATTACATCTAGCAGCTGATGTGATAGTTCTTCTATGCGAGGTATTTCAATTTATATTGGCTCCTTCCTCGAGTTGGCTATGCATGTTAGAATTTAACCATTATGTACGGTATTTACACGTTTCTACAGAATAAGTCGTCTGCGAGCTGTTGGGAGTGTATCAGAACGTCTCAGTTTTCTCCGATGATGTTTGTAGTGCACACTGGTATTACTACCTGACTGCGCACCGATACGATTATCCCGTTGTTGGAAACATCCGACGTCAGTTTTCCCTCTTTGCAGTCGATTAGAGCATTTAATTGTTCCAAAAGTGATCGCCCCATGATCCCATCCTGTGGTATCGGGAAATTTATTGGTACTACTTGAAATTTGGTAGGCTGAATAGAATTTCCTATGTGAATGTCCAGCAGAACGGATCCCATCGTGGTAACCAGTGTTTCGTGAATGCCTTGAAGACTATATGTATCGTCGGTATTCACCTTTACATCGTCGGTTAAAGTGTCTAATTTTATTAATTTTAGGTCAGCCCCCGTATTTAATATCAAATTGACTGACCCTTGGTAGCATTGGGGAATGTTCAATGTAGCATGATTGTCTACTAATATGATCGAGATGACGCCTTTGTCACTGCCGTGAGTTTGAGGTCGCACACCGTTCGTTTGCTCTTCGTGGAGAGGTGTCCGTTTTTTCCCGACATGCCGATTGACATACTTTGTACTTCTTACCTTTTCTTTTGGCGACATTTTGTTATCTCAAGCCCTGGTCTCCTGCAGTAGTTGCAAAAGATTTTCTTTTTATTGTCTCCCCAACCCGAGGAAGATTCAGTTTTAGTCTAAGTTTGCGTATTAGGCAAATAATTGGGTCTTCCTGTTTGTGTGCCTTTAATAAAATGGCAATTTTCGGTTTGGTGAATATTTGTTTTACATCAGCTACAGTATGGGGTCGTTCCTCTTGGTTTTGGATTATTGAAAAAACGCCGTGATTCCTTGTCGAATTTATATACTAGTTCTTCTTCTAAACTCTCTTTTATTGCTAACTCCAATGATGTTGGTTTACTCGCTTTAATTATTGTTTTTATGAGTTGTCTTAGTGGCTAACATTTGTCCTTTAATGTGTTCTCTGATAATTTTGACTTCGACATCAGTTTTTCCTACTGCGTTTGTGTTGCAAAGTTCATGGAACAATGTTTGTATACGAGTTGAGTAGCTGCTAATCATATCTTCTTCTCGCTGTCGCGTTGCATTTAATTCAAGCTGAACAGCATTAGTGGTCCGTTGCGCGCAAAATTCTTCCTCTAGTAAGGTTTTAAGCGATTCCTATTGCTCAACGTCCCGAAACTGCAAGATTGCAAATGCGTTCCCGCGTAACATGGTTAGGTTATGAATCTATTTTTATCCTAAATAAATATTTTCAGAAGGCGATCAATTTACACGTTAGATATATTTATTATTTATAATAGCCTACATTATAACTAAAGGTTGGTTCTCAAACGATATGGTGGCAGTAGGTCACAAGTAACCACAGAAATTAAAAAGAAAAAATACAATTTAATACAGAATAAAATAAAAAATAAAAAATAAAATAATACCATTCGCCGTATACTTATAAAATTAATATTTTTTTCACGTATATGCATTACTTCAAAAATATTGTTATGAGTATATGCTCCAATACACTCTTAATATAAAATATTTGTATAGAGTGATACAAATAATAAGAGGACGCCACACCCATATACGTTTTCCTTATCTGACAAACGTACAACATACCAAATATAATTTAACATTCATAAAATCAATTTTACTCTATTATTTTTTTAAATTACAGTGAATAAACCTATTTTTAAATTGTAGGTAAGAATATTAGCTCTGACAGCACAAAAGCTTTGATTAATATTTTAATTTTAAAGCAAGTTATGATCATTTTAAAATTTACAAATTTAATAATAAAACTCACCGGAAGTATTATTTATTATCTTACCAATAAATATAATAATATATCAATGGTTTCCAAACTCTTCTATTCTATGCCCTCTTAGTAGATTTTCAAAAACCTCGCACCCCTTCCAATAAATTGAAAAAATTGATCACCTCTTTTGTATACTTTACAAAAAAACTAAACAATATTTTGTAAAGCATAAAAGCTATTATTTAACACACTCTAATTTTAAAAAGTACTAAGTAAAATTTGCTATCTATACTTTTGTAAAAAAGTTAGTAATAAGTTTAATTATTAATGATTTGTTTTTTATTTGCGTAAAAATTCATTTAAATGCTTATCCTTAAAAAAAACAGAAAATAGTAAGTACCTATTATTAAATTTCATATTTTTTAAGCAATTTAATAACTAAAAATCAACCTAAATAATTAATAATTTTTGTTAGTAATGGTAATAAGATTCTATCATTCAATGGCTTATCTTTCAATTATTATTTTTGTCAAATAAATTGTTAAATATATTTGTTTATAAATATTTTGTAAATATGTCATATAATGCTATAAAGTATATACAATTCTTACTCTGTTTGTAATAACTGATTATCATTATTATCTTGATTTTCATCAACAAATTCCTTTTTAATAATTCTACTAAAAACTAAATCACATCTAGTAAGAACAAACTGCAAAACTTTTGAACTGTATATTATATAATCAGACCTAAAAGAAATCTTAAAATATTAATTTCATTAGTGATAAAAACACTTAGTTTTATAAAAATATAATTCTTTCAAAATTTTCTATTCAAAACTTCAAATTCTTGTAATGTTTCTCAACGGTTCCATACTGAATTATGTTTTTCTTAGTGTTTCTCAGTTACTATGAACATGAAGCATTAAAAAAATGTACCTTTTAAGTTAAATTGCCATTTGATGTAGAGATTGCAGGCTGTATATTAAATAAAAAATGTTGGCACCAAAAATTAAAAAACCTAAAAATAAGCAATTATGTGGCTGTGTCACGCTTGATTTTTATACCTGTACCCAAATAAAATAAATGTGTTACACTAAATATTTTTTTGAAAAATAACAGAATGTCATTACTAGCTTATCACAACACTTTCAACTCATAACTGGCATTTGTATCAAAAATGAATTAAAATTAAAAACCATACAAATAAGATATTTAATTACAATACTAAATTGTAGATCATTGGAAAATACAAAAATACATAACTTTTTTTATAATATAATAAAGAAATATGAAAAAGTATGATGTTCTGAGAAAGTAATCATGGTGTAAATAAGCGGCGTTTAACAGTTGTAACGGAATTTTAAAACACTAAAACGGCTTTTCTCAAAGCCAACACATAATTGGAAATAGAGGACATTATGACTACGTAGAATAACACGATTGAAGGCATACGCTCCACAGGAGCGTGCGCCTTCTGCGCATCCAACAAAAAACAGACGACCAATCAGGAGACAGACTATATCGACAAACGGGTATATATACCAGCCCGTTTGCCGATA
>JACXSJ010000580.1:0-94665 GCA_014851325.1 Pentalonia nigronervosa
ATTAATTTTACTTATTTACAATTCGAGTAACTACTACCAAAATTAGTAATTACTAATTTTTCGTTTGATTTTTTCAGTTGGTTCCGAGAATCGAGAACGATCAAATCATTCGATTATTTTTCATAACAATCGAGTTACTCGATTTAATCAAATAATCGAGTTACTCGATTATTTTCACTCGATTGTTCCCATCACTACTTATTATCCCGCGCCTGGATCGTCTGGCGATAATTTTACATCCCGTTGAACCAATACATTTCTAGAAACAAAATAATATCTCTATAATGTTATAATGGTTGTAAATAGGCAAGTGTTTAAAATATTCAATAACAAAAAAATCGATACTATAGTATCCTAAACACTTGATTTTAAATCATTACTGATGCGGCGATACGTGTCGATAGGTATACATAAATTTTTTTCTTGAAAAATCTTGATTATTTTAGTCAGTAGACCAACTAGATCTGTACGTATCAACTATAGATCTATACTGATATAGTCTTGGTTGTTTAGTAACTATCTAAGGCAGTGGCGTCATTTGATTGGAGGCAAGATGGGCATTTGCCTGATTGTAAAAGCGGTTTATTTGTTGGGCCGATTGTTGCTAGTAAAATAACGTAACTAATTTTTCTAATATCAAGGAAATATAATATCGTGTAAGCACTAGAAAACTATTGTCACGATAATAATTAATATTTATAATTTTCTAGTTCAAATATGTAGACACTGATATAGATATTTTAAAAAACAAAACGATCACTCTTAAATTTATCCATGATTTCGAAGAAAAACCTCTACAATAGAAGGCACTTATTTAAAAATGTTCGATTTTTCAATTATTTCGTTTTAACAGTATTATATTGTAAATTAATTTGTTTGACTCCTCTGGAAAAATATAAAATAAAGCCACTGAAGTTGCAACCATCATTATTTAGCTCCTCTACGTCTTTTCTCAGGCACGTATAAAGTTATATCAGACGATAATTGTATTTAGATAAAAATAGAAGTTGAAATTAGTTTGTAAGCGGAACGATCAGTTATGTGGGCTGATCAAAATGTTTGTCCCCTCCCATTAAAAATTGAAATGACGCCACTAGTCTAAGGTATATCTTATATTTGTATTAGTATATATTAGTTAGGTTGATTTAAAATGTATCTAACAATTTAGTTTAGTTATTAAATTTGTAATATTGATCATATGGCTAGACCCAAGGGTGCATAAGGCCTAAAGGTTAATACATGGGGAAGCAAAATCATTTTACGACTCTATGTGCATTGATAAATAATAAATATATATGTAAGCATACTGCACGAATAACTTCAAAACATTTTCCTCTGTACGCTCAGTATCTCGGTTACTGATTTTAATTTCATAACATGCATGATTAATGATTGTACATATTGTAAAGCATTTTCCAATACTTATTTAAATTATTTAGCACGATGGCAGGTATAATTATCTAAAGTTGTTTTATAATTTTATTTTATTTGTTAAATAATCTTAAAATACGTATTTCACTCTTATATAAGAACATTTAACTTTCATGAGTATTGAAAACTTCTCCACTCCAAATGAGATTGGCCAGAAAAATTCAGAATCAACTCGACGACCTAATACATTCCGGCTACTAAATCACTTCGATATGGATTCCTAGTCACAATTTAATTTTGGGAAACGAAAGAACTGACGAAAAAGCACGCCAAGCAATAACTTACTCTAATGCTATCAGACTGAAATGTTTTACCCTGCATAACGCAAAATCCATAATGAAAATAATTTCGAACAATATATGGCTACAGGCATGGAAACAAGGTTCCTCAAAATTAAACGAAATTAAAAATACCATCCACACATGGCCCTCTCCATCGGATTTCACAAGGAAAATGGAAACTTCAATCAACAGAATGTGAATAGGACATACGTTGCTAACACACCAGTATCTGATGAAGAAAGAAACCCCACCCATATGTGCCATTTGCGATACACCTCTCTCAATTAAACACATTGTAGCCGAATGCCTTTCATTTGAAACGGACACACGAGAAGCAGGTGTATCAAACATCTTGTCAGAAGTCCTTCACTCAGACAACATAGGACACATGATAACCTTTATAATTAAAACCAATTTTATCAATAGTTTATAATCTGTAATTTGTAAATGTAAATAATGTATCTTAAAAAAAAAAAAAAAAATGTGAACCTTTAAAACTCTTTGTATGCCAATGGCCTTAGACGCCGAGGCTTATTTTTAAATAAAAAAAACACAATTAATGACAACAAATATTTCAAATGAATATACTATAAAAGTACAAATACCTATATATATCTATAAATTATATAGTATATTTTACTAATTTAGTTTAAGTTATAATTATAGTTTAGGTACAGTTATAATTAAAGGGCGGATGTTCATGCTCCAAAAAACTATAATATATGCTGTAAAAATTTTGAAATATGCTTTAAAATATGCTTGATAAAACGTTATTATATGCCTAAAAGAATATACAAAATATGCGCAAAAATATTAAGATATTCTAAAAAATGTAAAAATATGCTCAAAAACATCCAATCTGCTATGAAATAGTAAATAATATTTGTTAAAACAGTAAAAACTTAAAATCAAAATAAAATGGATGAATAATTTAAATACAAATTTATGTAGGTAGCTGTATTGTGTTTTTCTTGTATGGTTGATTTAATCTGAAAAATTAAATTATTATTAATTTTTTTTATTAATATAAAATATATTTCATTTTACTTGCTTAAATGTACATTACACTGAATAATCATTGTTTTCGAAATATTTTCAAAGTGCATAGAACGTCGTCTATCTGTCAAAAAATGTTTATATTTGGAAAAACTTCGATCAACGTCTACCGAAGTGATAGGTGCGTATTTAAAACAAGTTAAATCATCAGGCGTTAAGTTTTCTTCTGTCTTGATAGTGTTATCTTCACCATTTAAAATGTTTGAAATCGTACACAGTATATTAAAACTCTTATTGTTTTGTATAACTTTTTGAAATTTTTTAAACACAGCAATTCCTTTATCGTTTTGATTACTTTTAAGACTCCGTTCTACATTTTTACCAATTAATTGCATCAAATAAAGTCATACCAGATTTTTCAAAATTTTCAATTGCTGTAGCCAAAAGCTTAAAATTAGATTTTATATAAATTAAACTTGAATTTAGTGATTTTTCTGATGAAACTTCTTTTGCCTGAAGTATACAGACTGCATCATCTGTATCAAACTGTTCAATTATATTGCGAATGTCTTGTAAGTTTTCACAATAATATATTGCAGCATTTATCTAAGTCCCCCAACGGGTGATAATTGGTTGCGAAGGTAAAGATATATTTGGCAATACTTTTCTAAATATTTCGATCCGACTAGGACATTTTAAAAATACTTTTCTTACACTAGATATTAGTTTATCAACACTTGGAAAAAGACGCCTTACTTCTTCTGCTACACGGTGAAGACCATGTGCTAAGCAAGTAACGTGTATCATCTTATCATAAAACGCTTTTATAGCACCACCCACTTTAACCATATATGGCGCAGCGTCGCTAACAAAAAGTAATACATTTTCATATTTTATGCAATCGGGCCACAGAAGATGAAGAATTTTATCAAATAATTTAGAAATAGTAAAATAATTGGCCTTATCTAATACTTCACAATTCAATAAAGCTATTTGACCAGGCTTGTCCACATCTAATGATCCAATAATCACATTTGCAACGTAGCGACTTTCAATGTCCGTTGTTTCGTCAATGGCTATCCATATTTTTTTGTCTTGAAACGTTGATTTTATTTTTGTTAGAGTTTCTTCAAAGCAATCGTTTAAATAATTTTTTCTCAAAGTAGATTCATCAGGAATGACTTCATCGGTATATTTCTCCAAAAATGATTTAAATTCGGCATTATTAATTATTTTTTTAATGGGATATTAGCCGATAATAATGCTTTACATAAATCAAAATTAATTGTCGATTTTTTTGTAGTTGGTGCAGACTGCGTGATTAACTTTTGTGATAGTTCGTTTTTATCAAAATGTCGTTTTACAGAACGGTTGTGTTTATATGTGCTAAGATGTTGCACTACACTAAATCGTTTTTCGTAATTGACTTTTATCCCACATGGTTTACAAAACAAAATATTTCCATCGGTTGAAAAAAACTTGTTCACCGAATTCAGAAACAAATGATCGCATTCGCGCCACTAATGAACTTTTTTGACATTTTAAAAAAAATCTACATATAATTATAAAATACGAACACGTAACTACTCGCACTATATGAAAGCACTCGTGAACTTCGTGAGTCGGTCTACGGACAACGATAAACTGTCACGGTAATTCAGAGTACTATTAGCTATTGCTCATTAGGTACTTCCAATCGATAACATTTATCGATAAATATAACGTTTCTAAAATAGTAATTGAAATAGACATATAAGAATTTTGATTTCGTCTTTATATGTCACAAAACAAATTTCTATCATACTCTGCAACTTTTATCATTAAAGGAAAAAAATATGCAAATGCATGAACATCCGCCCTTTAGTTATAATTATTTTAATGGTTAAACAAATCAACATTGTTTCTCGTTGTTAAATCGGAGTAATTGTTCTTGAATCTAAATAATTAAAAATGTTTAAAAACGTTTTATAAAAATTTTACTAATTTATTGATTTTTCAAAACGGCGTATTTATTACGATGGAGCATATCATATTATAGTATTATTAATGTGCAGTTACGAGTTACAGTAGTTACGTGACCCAATACGCGATACAGGATAACAATAATGACGACGTGGCTATACATAATATTATAACATAGGGGCGGGTATACCACGGTACACATACGTATAATATGAATATTTTGTATTTATTTATTATTATTGCAGCAGTGTAAATAATACGGGCATTCGACCCCCTTGGTTATTTTCGATAAGATACCCTAAAAACACTGGATTTACAATATAATAATAATAATAATAATAATAACGATACTAATGACAATAATATATTTAACCGTGTACCGTTTTGTCGTGTACAATACTCGCGTGTGTCATAATGTCATCATAATGTGCATCGGATATAATAATTGATAATATTATATATTTTATCGTGTGTTTCATGCACGGCGCACCTACATGCTTAACGATTTATGACCGAATATGTTTTATATTAATATAGGTATCGTGTATAATTTTATAGTAATTAAAAAATCCTTAAAAATTAGGTCATCGAGAGTGACAACGTGTACACATAAAACGGCGGAACTATACGACGTCGGCGAGGGTATATAAATGTACGATATATACCGTAGTGGCGTGGTAGAACAATATATTATATAGGTACATTATTTGTATACCGCTAATACCGACGCGACGATATGCGGTTACCATAATATGTATTATGTGTACGTGCGACGATATCGGATTTAAAAATTTACAAACGTCCCGTATTAAATACTTTTATAATGTACGCGTCCGGTATATTATATGTCATGCAAAAAACGCTTATTAAAAACTGTGAATTATTACGTAACTGCAGAAGTTCCCGGTCGTTATTATGCTCGGACTCGATGAAAACAATAAAATATAGGTACCGTTTCGCGGGGATAAAGTTTTTTCAGGACTATATAGTAGGTATTCAATATTTTAACGGTGGTTATGACTTATCGCGAGGAACCAAACTTTTATAAATACAGCCATATAAAGGGCGATATAACATGACGTAGGTATAATATTATTACCTGTGTTTTTTCCGCAGTCTTCGTTTTTTTCTTATAATAATAAATCACGCGACGATAATGAGCACTAAACTATTGTAATACTTACATATTATCGTGTTTTTTAAAACTTTATTTTAATTTTCATTTTTCACTAATTTTACTTTATTACTCACACATTGTCACGCAGCTCAAATATACATGTCATATTAATTGCCTAAATATTACTCCTTAAAACATGTTCCTAACATGTTACTAAACAACTTTTTAGAAATCTTTGCAAAAGCCTAAATGATAATATAACCACGCGAATTTTGTCCTTAAAGTGTATACATCTCCATCATATATTATGTAAGTACCTAGATTATAATATTATGTATTTACATAATGCTATGTGCGATTGTACATTGTACTCATTATTATTAATATAATTCTACCACATTATATATTATAAACAACCTTCGTTCCGCCTTTTTTTAATACTTACGTTGTGTTAACATTTTTTTTTAACCCGATCGTTTGATAATATTTAGTGAACGAAAAGCTATTGATCGCGAAAAATAAACATGCTGTTTGAGAATAATCGTATAATATAGGTATATATCATAAAATTATTACAATATTATACGACTCTACATATAAAATAGTTTTTTTTGCTTGTTTAGTTTTCGCGGTCACCGGTTGATGCGATCGATATTTTTGCCAAAATGTGCCATTTCAAAGGTCAAGGACAAGAATTTGGGCTTTTATGCCAATGGTGGCTAGAAAAGGCCGTCGTCGTTGTTAACAGGTACCGCCGTAGTCGTGCTTATATACAATAATTCCTCAAAAAACAACGATCTATATGCATGTATGTAATATATAATATTATGCTATTTTTAGCACCCTGCTTACATTTCACAAAACGATCAACCATAAACACGCTACCTAGCTCAATTACACACATAACATGTTTAATTTACATTACGAAATCTCAATATATTTATTAGATTACCATAAAATTGTAATTTCATTTAAATATTGCGCGAGCCTTATAAAATGATGATAATAACACTATATTAGGTAGTATATTTGGTTGCATTTTTAAAACGCTTTTTCGTTCATATTTTAAGTATGAGTACGTTCAATACACCGAAAAGAGGGTCCGCCGTGTTTTTTTTTTTTATAGTAAACACTTGTATTATCTAGCCAAATAATATAATAACTAAAACTAATAACGTTTTTGAAAATATTTATTTTACATCATATGAAGAAATTACAAAACTATAGAAAATATATGGCATTAAATAACAAAAAAAATGTATTTAATATATTTTAGATTCTGAGCGGAGCAACGAATGTATTGATGAGTTTTTTTTATCTAGGTATGTACACAAAAAAATATAGTATAGAAAAATGCATTCAACTTCAATTTTGAGGATGGTTTCTGGTAGAAAATTGGACCTAGTTGGTACTTTTAAAAGGTTAAAATAAAAAATAGTTCTGAAAAAAAATAAGAAAACGGGAATTTTTACGCAAAACCAGTTTTTGACCAAATCTATTATGCCTTTTTAGTGTAACTCAAAAATGAATAACCGTAAAGATACTTCACATTTTTACGAAATATTTAAATTAGTATTTTCTATATATGATAAAATTTAATTCAAAATGTTTTGACGCTTTTTGAGCTATTTATAAACATTTGAAATTTTCGATTTTCTAGGTTTTTTTCTACTACCTACAAATGTCAATAAAATTTTTTCGTAGTTTAAAAATAATAATAAAAATCTAAAACGTAATATATATTTATGTTCATAAACATTTCAAAAAATGTCAAAATATTTTGAAAATTTTATTGTTTACAGAAAATGCTAATATAAATATTTGGTGAAAATGTTAAGTATCTACGGTTATTAGTTTGTATGTATCCTCAAAATAAAATGTAGAGTTTATCAAAAAGTAATTTCTTATTTTTTTTTTGTTTTTCACTACACTTTTGAAAACTACTTGGAATTTTAATTTTGACTTTTCAAAAGAATCGATAAAATTTACTTTCTCATCAGAAAATATTATACTTAAGTTGAAAATCGAAGCTTTATTCAACTAGTTACTATTATTGAATACACAGACACACACAAAAAAAATTACATATCATTGTAAAATCTATATACTTTCATCGCTCTGCACGTAAGTGGAAAATCACTGAATTGTGAAGAATATGTTTTTATAAGTTTTATTCGATTACCATAAGATTGTCGGTACAATTGGCATAAGATAGGTATATATTTTGATATGGAAAACGCAGCAGATATCGAATCCTTTTCCTATAATATAAACACCCGGTACCTATATAATATTTATATACTTATATTCATTTATTTTATATATATATATACGACGTCTCAATTTGTATGCGACGTATATGCATGTATATAAGCTCGTAATATTGATGTACGCGAGTATGACATACGCATAAATATATATTATATGACATATCGTACGTGTACGGGCCCTCGCCCTCGACTCTGATTTTTATTTTCTTCGCTCTATCCAATATATTTATCGAAAACACAAATCTTTACATCAGCCTTCTGAAATATATCAGTATATACAACACTGTAATCTTAGTACCTACGATAAGTACTAACAGCGCATAGAACGTATATATATATATGTATGTATATTATTGTCATTTGTTATTGAGCATATAAAATATTATAACAAATTTTATTGCAGTCGTGTTTAGATTTTGCGCAATATGATTTAACATTATTACAATCATTGATTTTATAATATAAGTAGGTATACTATTATAGTCAATATTACAATGTATATACAATATATAACTTATATCGACATTATATAGCATATATTATTGGCATGGACCCATTTAACAAAATGTATATACCTGTACACGGTCTGTGGATAACAATTTTAATAATAAAATAAAAATACATTTATATATTATGGTAGCAATAACATCATTAAAATTTTCTTTTGTCAGTGCAGTTTATTAATATTATACTTAAACAGAACTAGTTGACTCGGCGAACTTCGTACCGTCTAACAGTTAAAAAATGTAATCCTTTTAGCTAAATTTAATTTAAAGATTTAATATAACTACAAAAATCAATTATTTCAATAACGGGGCGGCATGAAATTTTCTTTGATGAAACTATATATCTTGCTGCATGGCTTGATTTTCTTTTGTTAAGCACCTTGTGATATACGACATTTTTCGTTTTGTTATCATGTGCAAGAATAAATAAAGCGGATGGTCTGCTGACACATGAACATGCCACGTACAATTGTACACGAGAAAAAAATGCATTTTCTAAATTCAGACCACAAACACTCAAGGATTGTCCTTGTGATTTGTCAATGCAAGACGAATCAGAAATTGAATTCGTTTAAACTCAAAGGGCATATCGGTTGGGATCATCGGATCCTTTCCATTCTTCACCTTTGAATTTTCCTTTGATTATTGTCGCGTGAATCACATTGTATATCAGTTTTATTATCACCAAACGCGTTCCATTACACAGTTTTGGTTGGTTTAGATTTTGAAGCATGATGACCATCGAGCCCACCTTTAATTGTGAATTGTGCAATGGTAAGCAAGGCACATTCAAGGAATTTAAAAATTCAGTTGGATAGTTTGTGTACATGCGGTAAGTCTTGTTTTTGCCATTCGATTGAATACATCGAACATCGAGCATCTCCAAAGACGCATTGCTTAACAATGCATTTTATACCTGCAAATGACCTGATTTTTTGCTTGAAGACACGTGCGATGATGTTGTGCCGATCAATTGATGATTATCCAGGAAGAAGCATTTGAACAATTTCTATCCATTTCGGATTGCACGTAAAGGTAATGAATAGATCTGGCTGAACATAATGACGAATATATGTCATTGCATCTTGAGCATATTCATGCGTATGACGCGGGCTACCTGTGTACGTCGCAAGTAGAATAATCAATCGACAAATATGAGCTGCATCTCCTTTTATGCTAATTGCATCACGTAAATGGATAAACTACTCCGAACGTAGTTTGGCTTGATTGAACCTAATGAAATTTAGGCGTTCCGTTTCGATTTTGATGTACATATCGACGCAATATTGCTGAAACAATCGATGATATCACAGCAAATAGTTGTCAACATTTTTACGGATCATTAAACGATATACATAATAATTCATTGAGCTAACCTTCTTGTTAGTTTTCTCACCTGAAATAAAAACATTAAAATTAAAATCTTAGAAGTAAAACACGCCCGTATTTTATTAAGGGGTAAACAGAGCTGTGTGATCACTAAATTTCCGAAATTATTTAAGATTATTTCCGATCTTTTTCTCATTATTCTCTAAACCAACTGCCCATTATCCCTTAGTCGATTATTATAACTTCCTGGTAAATTAGTAATGGTTCAATTTTTTTGATAAACCAAAACTAAACCTTGCAAAATATTTCTCATGTTGAAATGAAAACTATGATATTAATACTCACCATTCAATGAATTTATCGCCTTAATATTAAAGTGATATCCATCCTCTCCTTGTCAAAACATCAGTGGGTATTGCAACGTATCATATGAGCAGTGCGTTTCATGTATTTGCTGCAGTTTCCCATTATCGTGGCGTGTAAGCAGAATATTGCGTGCTTCCAAGTTTTCACCAACAATCAAGATTAAACTTCGCCTATTATTGGAGTGTTAAACACGTCTACGTTCGTGTGTTTTAGCTGATTGTTTATCCGCTCTGATCACGATTTTGTAATCATTTAACATGCGCTCCAATGCAGTCTTAAACGGTCTAACCAATGCATAATTTTCATAGAGTGGTTACTGCAGATCATAAAGAATTTCTCTTTTCGTTGCTGTGTTGATTTGTTGTCGATCAACTTGTTCCTCCATATTGCCCATGAAGTAAAATTATAAAAATTTATACTATGCATCTTCAACAAGTCGCAATGATCCAATTCGATAGTGAATTTGTAAATTCAAAAGCGAATTGAGTATGTTAGGTTACAATTATAATAACTACTCATTTTAATTTTTTTTTTTTAATATTAGCATACCTTATTTGATTAATAGATAAATACAAAAATATTACAAACTACATTTAGGCATTTTTTTCTTAAATCTTATCATTAAAAAAAAGTTAACATTTACACTTTTCAATATAAATTGCCTTGAATGTTGGATTAAATTCATATATGTTCTTCGATAATGTCTGTCCCAAATGAAGTCATTTGAAAACAGCCATTGTATTTTCGAGTATTCACTAAAAAATGTCGTGATTCTTATGTTTCGCTATGAAGCAATGAATGCAATGGCTCAGGTGGCGGAGTCAATAATGGCAATTTTACTTTGCCATGAAGGCAACACAATCCAGGTATTTCTTGCAAACTTGAATACACCACAATACCCACAAACAATGTTTATTTTATCGACGCGAACGAATGGATACGAGCTGTAATCAATTGTGCGATCGTATATAAACGCTTCACAATTAAAATCAACACTTGAAGAATTTTTTTTTTTGCGCTTCATAGATTATCTCTTTATGGACCTGTGCGATAAGCTCGAATATTTGTCATCGCCAATGGAGCCGTTTAACGGGCTGCACCTCTCTGCTCTTTTGTTTGAGAAGCACGAAGTCGGTCCATAATAACGCTTTTCTCTTCTTTTGCGATTTCTCGTTCTTCTTTATTGGATTGATTCGCAATGTTACAAAACCTAATTGCATTACGGATTTTTTCAGAAAAATTAAATGTTCTGGGTCGCAGCATTTATATTTACAACGAAAACAAATTCACTGAAAAAACAAAAAAGGAACGCAAACTCACTGACTCGGCGATTATGATGGTTGTGTATATTTTTCGTAAATATATACCATGAAATCTCAACAGATAGATAAGGTTTGTAAAATAATTATGTTTATTAGTTGTTATGTAAATGTCAAGCATTTCATATTTTGTATCCTTTTATCCAATTTACACATTTATTTGTTGTAACTAATTATTTATTAACTTTATCGGACTAAATTTATGCCTAAAACCTTGCTTTGATTAAAGGCCCCGCGAGATGTGTAAATAAGTGAAATCAGAATATTAGGCATATGAAAAACATTGCAACGGTGACCTATGCCAAGGTTTTTTTTTTTTATAATAGTTATAAAATATGTAGCCAATGACAACCCAATGTCAATTTATAAAGTGACAGAGATCTAACCAATGGTAACCATTAATAAACAAAAATAATTTTTGATTTCCATCGAGAATCTCAAAATCTTTATCTGAACACCTCCTTAAAATGCGAGTTAATGAGAAAATCCTTTTATTTGAGTAACTATTTGAAAAATAATAAGCTAAATTCGCTCTAATCAGATTCTAAAACAAAATTGATCAATTTATCCTTAAACTCCAAATACATTCTCGTATTATAATAATAAACATATTATGTATTTAATATATATATATAATTATTATTTTAGATATATGATGTGCAGTGTGCTTGTTGTTAGTAATTTAGATTCTGAGCGAAGAGAGGAATGTATTGATTTTATAATAATATGTGTTTTTTCCCCTTTTTTTGTGTCACTCATCACGTTTAAGGGCAGTAAAAGTGTTCCGGTTCTGGCTATTTTGTTTAAGTATGTGTGATTAGTGATATTTTTGATTTCGTTTACACTGCTCATAGTAATATATGTATTTATTTGAACTTCTTTTATAACATTTACGAAAATAAAATTATTTGGATGTGCACTATTAAAGTTCTTCAAAAATGACAAATGAAATGATTCACACGCATTGGTAGTCCTTTCTGATCAATTGAATTCATAGCCCACAGTGAAAGTGGAAAAGTCGAACTTGAGGAAATATATGTGTCAACTAAATAGTGAAAAAATTCAATTGATTTTTCTGATAAAGGTTGAATTGACACATCAGATCTTCAACAAAACAATCGTCTACTTCATTAGAGGATATAATAATGAGAAACCGAAAATTAAGTGAAGCCATTTTCCAATTTCTGAATTCTTAACTTCATTTTTATAAATAATTTTATATTTTATTTATTATTTGTATATTTACTTCCCCTATTTTATGGGCTATATATTATAATCGTGTATATATTAACATATGAGGGCAACTGGTACATTTTGCTCTAGGTAGTTTTGGGGAGAATTGGTATAAAAAAGATACTTTTGGGGCAATTGCCACATGCCCTCCGACAACTCATCCTGTACGACTTCTGTTGCCGTATATGTTACCGGCCCCAGTCCAGACGTGAGTACCGACTGACTAGTAATAGTAAATAGGCCGTGATGAATAGAAATAAAAATTATTTAATGGGTGTGTAAAATATAATAATAATTTACAATTTCGAGATTCGAATTGTAGGACGACATGACGTGTAGCTAGATGGACCTCGAAATGACGAGACTCACGATTACATTCACGTCAATATTCGCCAGATCGGTACACAGTGTGACTCAGGCCCTGCGTCAACTGGTCATCGACGTCGCCTGATCAGAGGTAACACAAACTACCTCCATCCGCAACGCCGCCATGTCTAACCAAGAAGTATGAAACATGTATTGATTGGTAATGCAGCGTCGATCTGCACGATGCAGAATATATTAAAATGAAAATAATATTCGAAAATTCGTTTCCGAAATCTGTCGCAATCCTCAGGAGCTAGAGTGCGTGACTTTATAACAACTAGTCAATTTATGACGTTTAGGTCCGAATTTTACCCGGTTCCAAGTATAAAACAATAACAAAATATATGCAAATAGGAAATTCTTTCCAATAAAACACTTTGTGTGATAATAAAACTTCGGTGCAAAGAAATAGTATTTTTTTTTTTTTTTTAACATAAAAATAACTACATCGTAGACTTCAAAAAAAAAAAAAAATCTAAAACCTAATGTATATCCATATAATAATTAAATATTATACGTATATAGCTATTTACATAGCAATACGTGCGATGCACACAACAAGTACGCGCACTAGACAAACGCATATAACCATATAATGTGGACCATGTGGGCGCAAACCGGACGAAAACGCGCCGTCGCACGAGAACAAAAAAATATTTGGTCGTTCGTGTTATTATTATATTATTATGTTTACCAAAAAAAAAAAAAAAAAAAAAACGAAACCGGCCTCGGTCCGGGGCGTAAAAAAATACTGCAATAAATACGCTCGCGGACGGATGCCCCGTCATGATTTGTGTACAATGCCTTTACCCACTTATATACTGTGTTATACATTTAAAACACAGGTACGAAACGTAAACTATTGTACGCATGACGTGTTCGCGCGAAAGAGGAAACGATTTGTGGGCGCGTCGGCGTTGCGGCGAGGAGGAGAGGAGTGACCGGCCGTCCGTCGGCGGCGGCGAGTGGCGGCGTGACGGCCATTTATTGATCGGCCGCGAACCGTCGAGGACGATGACCTTGCCCTTGTTACCGTCGAGCGCATGTCCGTGCCCCGCGGCTGCCGCCGCCTTGTTCTTTGCCCTCCTGGCCGAGAGAATAATATTTTGTTATTACTATTATTGTGTCACATTATAATTGCGGTTCGAGTTCGCTCGTTATTTATCGCGATGTGTGTAGGAGGTACCATATTTTACGGGCCAACGACTGTAACAGCGAAACAGTTGAAGACATTGAATCGACTATAAATACGTAATGACTTTTGGTCTAATATCAACATTTTGTTGTTTTTAACTAATAATCATCAACATAACGATTTCTAAATTAAAAAAAATAATAATAATAATAATAATAGTTAAATGTATTACAAAACATCTAGTTATGTTGCAGTCGGCAAATTAAACCCGGCAGTTCTATCAAAACCTCGACTGCGTGCCTTTTTTATCTGGCCCGTGCCACGTTTTCAAATTATTTTATAAAACGTTAGCGTTTATCTGTATTTTATTTTATTAGGTTTTACGTAAAACGCAGATATTAATAATTATTATAGTGTTAGATATTAACTCTAATATTGAACTGCAGCTTATTTATTATTAAATGTCTAAATATTATATATTTATAAAGGCATGCATTTTAACTTATAGTTAATAGGTACTTATTGTATTTTATCAGTTAAGTCGTATCCGTCGTGTTACGCTGGCCGATAATGTTGATTTTGTTATATTCGTGTTTTGTAGTATTTCAAATTTTAAATTGTAATGACATTTTTTTTTTGTTTACCTTCTATGCTCTCTGACCCGCTAAATTTTTAATTTCTAAAAATTGGCCCTCTAGTAATTTTGAATTGCCCGTCCTTGCTCCATATCACGACTGTCCCTACACGGCAATACGTGTAACAAACCATACAAATAAATTTCAGTTAAGGTGTATTAAGAAATTTAAGTATAAACTTAACACTAAAGTAAAACTATTACAATAATAATACAAAATAAGACAAATTTTTAAAAAGTTAAAAGTTATTTAATATATAGTACAATATACATAATATGTTATATTTATTAGGTATATTTCGAACAACGATTTTATATTATCGAAATTTAAAATATTCTTCTCGACATAATTTATTTACCCATATAATATACCTAAATTGAATCTTTTGATTTTAAGAATTAAAGCACATGTATGCAAATTAACACTGCGCGTACGATAAATGTTTGACGTTTGTTTTATTAGAATTGCATGTCTGTATAATAAGTTGGGTAATCTATACAGTTTGAAAGTGTTTAAAAAACCATGTCACTGTAGTAATAATAAGAGTTAAAGGTTATCGGTTTTCAAAGATGTAATAATTATTGTTTCAAAATTCGATAATTTTCACGTTGTTATTATTTCTATCGGATTTTTATACATCATTTTTCTAACAATCAATCAAAGCAAAACTTAAAATTTAAATGAAATGAATTTTTGTTATTCCATATTACCTGATACTAATCGTAGTTTTTCATAAATAAATCTGAGGACATATTATGATTGTGAGGCAAGCCGAAAAACCGAGTGACGATTGTCAACTACTTTTAAAGTATTAACTAGTTCAAAAAGTGTATAAAAAAGTAAATTACTTATTTAAACTTCAGCTATTCTGTTATTTCAATCTGCATACCTATTTGATGAAATATTATTATAAATTCTCAGAACTATTATGAAACATCATTTTAAAAACAAAATATAGAATTGTAGAATACGAAAATATTTGTCATTCAAGTGTAACGGTAAAGCAAAAAAAAAATATTTAGTATTTTGGATATAAAATACGAAGGAAATTATTTTGAAATAATTTGATTTGAAATATGTAAGAAAAAAGTATTTAAATACAAGTATTCGTATACTTAGCAAGAATTAGCATATGATACTATATCTAAGTATTTTTTTTTACGTTATATTATTGTGTAAAAACATATTTTTTAGCCTATTCGATACGAAAACAAGTTTTTGAAAAAATAATCAAAACCAATATTTTATTACAGTCCTGTCGAAAATATGTATAATATTATGACACCACGCGCATGTGTACTACGTAGTTTTTACTTGGTATTTTGAATTTGGTGAAAAAAAAACGTGTTGCGCAGAACACGTGGTTAGATTATGCACAATTGCACAAAATACATAACGCTCGTGTATGTATTAATCAGACATATGGTAAATATATATGTCAAACTCAGAGTTGATTATCGTCCGACGATTTCCCATGTCATTATATAATACAATATACGATTATGGATCACAATAAGATCGTACTACACAAACGTCATAAAAAAAAAATGGTTTTTGTAAGTGTCTTTATATATTACACCGCTTTTGTTTTTTATGTGCGTTTCGAGAATGCGACGAGTGCGGCGCAATACTAATTGGCCGCGTGCCACTCAATCCTAAAACGAATCCTTTTCGTGTGCGAAGCATGCACTTGTATAAATTATTGTTCGTGTATGAGTGCGCTCCAAAACCGTTTCTGAAAACATTTTGAAAATCGTTAAGCAAACACTTCGTGTCGAGTGCTTTAATTGTGACCGACGACCGTCCACATTCTATATACACATCACTGAATGTTACGATTTCACAGACGTAATGATTTATCGCAAATTTCGTGGAGATTTGAAAATCGTATAATATTAAAAATTACGTCATCCGACAAAAACGACTAAAATAACATATTATCCCGCAAAGTGTCTGCAATATGAAGATAAGTTAAAATATAGAATATTAACTATGCACCAAACTATATTCATTGCCACCCGGGACAAGATGTTTTGGTGCCAAAGTTTTAATCTATATACTATAATATTATATCAACTTATAGCAAACAGAGCGACAAATTAATTACACCGTTTCAATTTTATTTATTTACATTTATTTTATTTTTTTTAACATGTAATATAGTTATAAGTTATATTATCTCCTTACTTTTTTAATAATTTTGTAAAACATGTACTATAGGTATTAGGAATCGTTACTAAAAAAAAAAAAACCTTAAACATTGTATAGCCCTCCCCCTGTAGGTAATCGGTCAAAAAGTTTATTTTGAAAAAGTCGAATAAAAATTCCGGACTCATATTCTTTTCACTGAACAAAAAGTCTGAGCACATTTTCATTGTCCGAAAATATAAATTATTATTTATTAAAATATATAATATTTATTTTCTTGTTCAATAACTGACCTGATAATTATTTCTTATACTCATAAAATTACGATTGTCAAGTACAAATATATTTTAATAATACTTGTAAACTATAGATATAATAAGATATATTAATCAAATATAATATTGTACAAGAAAATTAATAACATTTTTTAAATTTTAATTTTATGAATAGATTATTATTATTATTTTAATTATCGTAGGTAGCGTGAAAGATGTTTGTATTAACTAATTACATATTAATAATATTTGTAAACCGTAGCTAAGGGAATAGTAATCAAATATAATATTGTATAAGAAAATCAGTTACATTTTTAAAATTAAAATTTTTTTTTTTGTTATTGGAGTTTAGCCCGGCAACTATGGGCATTAGTTGTTTGTAAGTTTTTATTAGGTTTATTACTGCGCGAGTGGGTACGGCTGGTTAGAATACGCGTTTATATGTATGTGGCGAAGATTTGTCATTATAGAACCCGGGTGGTCCGGGAACTAATGGCACCGACCGATGCTTGATTTCAGAACTGAAGCCAACCGCCGTGCCACACCGCGGGTCATATTTTTAATTTTGTGAATAGAATATTATGTATTTTCGGACTTTTCGTCCAATTTTTTTGTCCTCGGACCTTTCGTTCGGGATTCCTCCCCCACGACAAAATAAGCACCGCTCGATCGTCTATATAAGACTATAACGACATAAAACGATACGCCTAATTATATACGCGTCGTCTGGTCGCCTATGAAAGTATGAACTGTACGACAACATAACACAAACTTACAGATGTGTTATGAAACACACAGACATTTAGTGGCCATCAGCGCGTGCACCGTGAGACGAGGCGTCTCGGCTCGTTTCGGCGTGACGGTTATATTTACTATGTACGGAAGTACCCGCACGGAACGCGCCGAACGCCGTGCCAGGCTCGCCGAGATGCACTCGGTCGGCGGCGTGAATGGAGCAGCTTTTTAAATAGTTCGCAGCACCTATGACACGCCGACACGATATCACAGCACCGTGCACGTACGTATATAATATAATGTTAAATAGGGTGTACAGATTCACGTCTCGTCAGACGCGCGACGGCGGCGGCGGCACACGTGTCGAAAATCCGCTCGCCAGTACGTTACGCCAGTTATATATATAAATTTATAAATAGCCGATGATCAACGACGGCGGCGGACCCGAAGCGCGTCGCCCGTCAGCTCCAATTTCCCCTCTCGTTTCCCATGTACACGCACATATACATATATATTGCTCGGTTCGTGGCTTTAAGTATGAAACGCTGCACATGTCAGGTATATGAGTATAAAATTATCCGTTGTGTATGTATACAACATGTGCGAGAAGAGGTGCGGTGACCAGACCGGTGACCCATCAACCTAACGCGGTATATATGACGTGTGTGTATATATATATATATATATATATATATACCTAAGCACGAACGTACAACCGTGTATAAGACGCACGCGTGTAGCGACGTGACGTGTCGGCTTTAAATAGTAAAAAAAATCGTCGTCGCAGTTACATTATGATGGTAAAATGAACGCTGCATATATTATTACGATAACGTCGCGAAAACGTTTTCCCGATGACTTACCCAAGTCCGCCGGCCCATCGATCGACGGATGACGACGAGCATAATATTATTACTATGACGATGTGTCGGTGTAAAGTATATATTACCATTACGGAGGTCGCCCGTGAGTCACTATTATACACGGGTCTTACGCCGGCTGTGACTCATATTATATAATATCAATACGAGTAGTATAATTTAACCGTCTTGCCGTCGCCGCGGTACGACGATGTGATTTTTCTCTCGGTCCTCGAAAATCCTTCAATATTTTTCAGTTTGCCAGGACGTGTGAAAGGATCAAGGATCGCACGTTTTCCCAGAGCTGCGCGTGATCCAAGGACTAATAACTTATATATATTATATTATTATGTAGTTCAATAGTAATAACTAATAATATTGTATATGCAACAATTTTGTCAGAGATTACTTCGATTTCACCTTAACACACAATGTACTAACAAAATAAATAATTACCTTAAATAACGTAAATAACCTTAGAAATAAAGGTCGACAAACCGCCAGTGCTCAGAATATTAGTTTTCGTATGAGTAATGATTTATCATTGAATTCAAATTTAGGTTGAAACACGTCCATTAGATGAGAGACCTATTCGCTGAAGATCAACACTCGAAATATACATACAGTATCAGTTCCCCCGGTTTTTTCTTGTGTGAAATGAATGCGTTCAGACACAAAAAAAACACATTTTTTTTGTTAAGCCAATTTATTTATGGATCCGTACAAAAACAAACTACGAATATTAACATATTAATATTATTATTTTTTTTTTGCATATGGCGCTGTCCGGAAGTAGGCCCAAAGGCCTAGTTCGAACGCCTATTTGGCAGCAATTTCTAATTGGGCACCCGTAGGTTTCTGCCGTGTCCGGCTGGGGAGATGGCGGCTCGCCGCCTAGACAGTTGTTGCCTCTGCCCAGAGAGCAATGTCGCCCGTGGCCGGGATTCGAACCGGCGACGGTGCGCGTTAAAACCGACGCCTTAGTCCACTCGACCACTCCGTCCCCATATTATTTAGAAACAACGGAATTTGAAACAACTAAACGCTAAATGGCAGTTAGTAGTCTAATGTTACATGTTATTCGACTAACGTGTTTTTGGGCTGTAATTTTCGGCATTATGTTTTACAAGAATACGCGTTCGTTTTTTTTCGACGCACACTGGCCGTACGTCGAACCATTTGAACTTTATCGCAATATCTCGCCCGTTTCTCGAAACTTGTAAGATTTCTAATGTCTCGGAGAAAACGATCGATTTCGCCGTTCGCAATGTAATACTCTCCTTCGAAATTCTATCGTTAATTCGTAACCCACATGGTCATTGCCTATTGGTCGCATTCACTGTATTCGATATTTATACATTTGTATAAAGATTAGAAAATCAACGCGTGTCCGTTTCGAACATTAATATATATTATATTCGACGTCTGTAAAACGACTGCTAAAACGAATTAAATTGCAACTGCACTCGGTTGTAGACTATTGTAGCGTATAAGTTGCTGCACATTTCCGTAATATATATATATATATGAGTGCCATTGACATAATACGCGTAGATCAATCCGGATTTCGCCGGATAAAGTTAAAAGTTTTACATCGAATTTTCGTTTGTGATTTATAAGTCTGCGTGTAAAAAGAAAATTCATAATCGAATCGAATAGAGATAAATGTCGTGTAGGTTAACTCGCATACATATTATATATTTGCATCGGTATAAAATTTATTTTTGAAATACACAATCTGTAAATTTTTTTTTTATATTTCATATGAGTGATGTGGTACGGATTGTAAGTGGCTGATAAAAAGTGACCGTCGCACAGCCGTATAATATATATTATTAAAACTCGAAAAATCGTACTAATATAGTAAATATTATACGTATAGTAGGTAAACGAAATATTATAATATACGGCTTTCAAACTCCGTAATTTCTGATTTAATTTCGGCACGTGCGCTTACGAATTCGTGAGCATTTTCGTTAAGTATATCATATTATTATTATTATTATTATTATTAGTTTCTGTTTTAATCGATACCTATAAGCCAAGAGTGTGTATAGAATATGCACGGTCACCAATTACAAAGCTTGTCCGGTGCGTGCCAAGTGCCAATACACACCATCGACCCGACCATTTCCATATTATAATATGTCCATAGGCGTGTTTGTGGGGGAGGGAGGGCGAACTATGTCTACTGCCTCAAAAAAATCATGCTTGGATAAAAAAAAAGAAAGGTTATGAGATCATCGGTCACTACAGGTTTTGATTATTTGCGTAATCATAATAGCCTAGCCTAACAGAATATTACTTAAAAAAGAACTGTTCTTATTAAAATGATTGGTGTTATAAGAAAAAATGTAATTTAAAAAAAAAAAATTTAATGCCTACCTGTTTTAAATAAAGTTAAAGTTTTGCTTAGTAGTTTAGATTTTTTAAGTGCATGATGGTCATTCTGGTGGTGGTTTTTCTAACTATAAATCAAGATCACCCGGATGGTTTACTAACCATCGCTATCGGTATAAACTTTGGTGATGTCTTCGAGTCTTTTAAAGTATTGAAACTATATGAGAGAAGAATGGATTTATAAACACTTTAATTTTTATCAACAATTTTTAATTTGCAATAGGTAGATTATGTAAAATGTGTTTTTATTTTAGTTTTAAATGCATTTTTATTATTTTGACACGCTGATGGCTATACTTTTCAGTTATAGTTAAAAAATGTTCATATTATTGCAAGTTTTTTAACAAAAAAAAAAAAAAATAGGTCACACGATTTAAAAATTTGTTATGCCCCTCAGTCCGAACACGTCTATGGATATGTGTGTGTATGTAGCACGGCGTGTCGTTGTGTTCAGTAACTTATTCTATGACTGGACATAGCTAAATAAATATTGTTTATTCTAATTACGATGTATTTAGTTCGGTGTATTCAATAGCTAGCTATAAAACAGCGCTCGTGTTATACGTGAAAGGCGAGTTGTGTTTGCATTATATATAGGTACGCAGGACATAATAAGTGATTGTTGCGCCATCACGAAGACTAAGTTCTTATTAATCTCACTGTATTTATTTGTGAATTATTTATTGTTGTAAATTATTGTTATACAATGAATTTTTTTTTGTTCGACGTCGTCGGTTATACCACAAAAAAAATAAAAATAAGGTTTGCAGGGCGTTTAGGTGTTTTGGATGTTTCGTGTGTACTCTTGTGATCTATTAGAAATATTATGTGGTGTTGTTGTATAACAATTAGTTATTCGAAAAAATTAATACAGTGAGATTATTAAAAACTTCAGCCTTGTGACGGACCAACAATCATTGATAATTTTAATATTACAACCCTCCTGGCTGGCCCATCTTGACACTAAAATATTGACACAAAAATATTATATAAAATCAGTAACTCCATGTAAACACTCCAATGCTATCCGACAAAGCGAATCTATTGGTCGGAAAGAGCCGTTGCCTATAATTTCTTCACACAAACACAAAATATAATTATACAATTTACACTGATAGTGACGCAGAGGACAGTATTATCATCATAATATTACTAATATATGCACGTGGCGCTGATAACAACAATAGTAAATAATAAATTCCTTACAGTTACAACTGGTCATAGATCTCGTGGCACCAGACACTACAGGTTTTCGGAGTCCATTACCATGGGCGTGCTCACGGGGAATGGGGGGAGGGTGTCATATACCCCCTTTTGGGTAGTGTGTGTGTTTTTTTTTTTTTTTTGGTTTATTGATTTTTTATCAACACAGAAAAAACCTGCGTGATTTGTCGATAAAATCAAATTTTCAATTTGTTCTCAGTGTGGTTTTTAAAATTGCATACAAGTCACGTTGGTCGATGACAACGACATATAGTATATGATAATGTACAATCGTATATATTTTACAGCTTCCGCGGGTCGATTTATGCCGTCACGGCTGGGTTAATAAAACATACATATGAAATTCTCCCTACACACAATTATTGAAAAAAGAGTTTTGAAATCCCAATACAAATGGGGCTGTTTGATTTGACTCGAAAACAAATGGTACCTATCGTTTCAACAGCGTGACAGCGGGCAGCGTGTCATACAATAATATATATGATTGCGTTTTTTCAGCCGCCAGTTTTCGTAATCTGTTTGCAAGTGCTTAATGTCTATAGAACGATATTGTCCATCAAACGATCAGCATTCAACGTAGTAAAATACTGTTCAAGTAATTATCACATAATTGTAAATTTTACTCGATCACTAATTCGTCCAAAATGTGCTGATAAAATATAATAATCGACCAATTTCCGCGTAAAAATGATCACACCAAATCGCTGTTAGCCGGTTTTTTTTTTTCTGAACAACTGCAAACAATCTAATTGTCGACATTGCAATTTAATGTCGGTTGCACTCCCGTCGCATTAGTTTGGCCGACGGTTTCGTGTTCGCTTTTTTTTTTTTTTTCAATTACAAATATTATGTCGTTAAAAACTATAACAATAGACATTACAGTTCGTATGAAAACCCTCACAAATCCTATCCGTTCATCGACGACGTCGGTACAAAACCTCGACAGACAGATGGCGCCCCACGACGCGCAAGCCAACGACTATATTGTTTTGCCTACCGTTCGGGCGTTCGGTTTCATCGCGAAGAACGTGAAAAACTACAACGGTCAACGATAAATGATGACAATAATAATAATAATAATGATGATCGACGGTATTATTATTGTCGTCTCGCTCCACCGTTTTAGTCTCTAGTCAGAAATTCGTCACGATCAGAGGCTGCACATAAAAGTCGTTATGCTTACGGCCGCAACAACCGCCGGGCTAACCGAAAACTCCGCGCTAAAAAAAAAAAAAAAAATATGATATTGCATTATTATATGTTCTCTCGCGGTTTATTAATCAAATGATACGTCGTTATCAAAAACCAAAATCTTCATAACCCGACGATTATCAATCAGCGACTGTAAGGTTGCCGGTAGAATGCGGGACTGGAGTGATTATAGGCGATGGTGTTATAATCATACACATCGGTGGGTTCTTAACATTCTTTAATTTGATCTGATCTGCAG
Source organism: Pentalonia nigronervosa (assembly GCA_014851325.1). Classification (NCBI taxonomy): domain Eukaryota; kingdom Metazoa; phylum Arthropoda; class Insecta; order Hemiptera; family Aphididae; genus Pentalonia; species Pentalonia nigronervosa. The sequence continues at coordinate 24,039 of JACXSJ010000580.1, forward strand.
AAATCAATAATTATTAACTGCATCTTCACAGGCACGTATGAATTCGTCTTTTTTTCGTCCACGCGGTCGCTGCACCAACCCGAAAATATCATCAAAACACGACGCGATGACTCGCTGGCTAATATCGAGCTACCGTATTGATTTCCATTAGAACTTGGAAGACAGAAGTATTGCCCTAACTCGACTCGACCATAACTTAATAATATGTTTGCCGTATTCATAGGTATTAAACATACGCCGCTTATAAAACTCAAATTGCAGAGACCAGCACAAAGTGAGTCTTATAACCGATTGAATCTTATAGGCGCAGTGGAAAAAGAAAACGAACGACCGTTTTAATCGATTATTTACTTTATTTTCTACCTATTTTTCCTATTACATATTAGATATTATTAAAAAATTATAAATATATGGTGTATATATACATATTATTAATTAAATACGTGCATATATTAACTTCCATTGATTTTAAACTTTTATAAATTTGAAGTGCGGTAAAATTTGTTGTACATACGCATATTATTATTATCTTTATTGACGGAAAAACTCCATTTGCAAAACAATAAATACGTAAAACTGTGTAGTAACACAAATACAATAAAATTAGGTACAATAAATAAAATTCATATTCATTTAATATAACAAAGTACCTATTATGTGGTATATAAATTTACAGTCAAAATTAATTAACTAAAATTAATATCTTCAGTGTTTCTTTTAGTCATCAGTATATTCGTAGGTGATGATTTTAAGTGTGTTTTAGAAATATTATTAATTAAAAAACTTTCTTGATTTCTGGTGGATTTTGTATTAATTCGAAAATTTAATCGTTCCAGTAAATAAGGGCAATAGAGTTATTTAATAGTTTTAATAAAATGAATAATGAAGGTTACTTCTCCTTGTATTTAACGATTGTATATTGAAATAAAATAATACTCCATTATAATCTGAATAATGTGCACATTCGACTTTAAATTTAAATACTAAAAAATGAAAAAAACGATTCTGAACAGTTTCGAGATTATGAGTCGCCCCTATGTTATTTGAAGACCAAATAAACGATGCATGTTCTAATTGGGATCTAACAAATGAAAAATAAATATTTTGAAGGGCATTTAAATTATTAAAATTTATACAAGATCGGGTAATGAAACCAAGATTTTGAAACACTTTATTGGTTATTTTATCAATGTGTTTATTAAAAAATAATTTAGAATCAAACGTAGTTCCTAAGTCAGGAAATAATTATACTAGTTCAATAGAAACCTTGCTATATTTATAATTAAAATAAACCTAAGACTTTTTCAATGTTAAATAATAATAACTTGCATTTGCTGATATCGAGGCTTAAACCATTTAAATAACACCAATCATCTTGTAATTTAATACCATCATGAATAGAATCAATTTTTTAAAAATATTTTAGGGTCATATGCAAATAGTAAAATATTTAAGTGTTTTTATAATCGTATTTATATCGTTTATATATAATAAAAATAATGTGGGTGAAAGACGATCGCCTTGAGGAACACCTGAGAGAACATGGATGGCTTCTGAAACAAACTAATTTAATTTAACGAGCTAGATTCTATTAGTTAAAAAAGAGGTAAGCCAGGTTAGTAATGAGTTGCAGAATCCATTTTTTTAAATTTATGTATAAGTAAAAAATCATCCACACTATCAAATGCTTTTTCGAAATTCATGAAAACCGTATCCGCTTGGAATTTAGCTGAGAAAAATTCGATAATATTGTGTTTGAAAATGGCTAAATTGAGTATAGTAGGATGTCCCTTACAAAAAACATGTCGAGTGTCATTTAAAAAACTATTTATTATAAGAGACATTTTTTTATTTATTATTTTTGAAAATATTTTTGGAAGCATAAAAATGTTTGAAATTGGACGGTAATTATCTACGGAAGAGCGTTCGCCATTCTTGAAAACAGGGGAAATAAAAACAGTTTTCCAGATTGTAGGAAATATGCCAGATTTTAGTGACTGGTTAAAAAGAAAATGAATATAAGGCGCAAGAACAATACGGCATTCGTATAAAAGTATAACTGACAGATTATCAGGGCCTGTTTAGAAACCAACATAAAAGTTTATTTTCTACGAATTTTCTTACGGAATTTGAGTCTTATAGCCGACTGAACCTTATATCCGCGAGTCTTATAGGAGGCGTTTACTGTATATAATATTAGTGCATTATTACACTAATCACAAGGCGCGGGTTGCGTCGCAAAGATCTGACAACTTTACGTCCGGATTACATTTCAATACGACAGATTTGCGCCGCTGTACATCGACGTAATAACATCGATGTGTATTGCAAAAGATACCGCGGTTACCGTGCGGTTGGACGAATTGTGCCAGCTTCCGCGCCGGGACATTCATTATTACGTTTTCTACTCACGTAAACGACAGCCACCGCGACTGCACTGCAAAGTACAACTATACAACGGTGTGTGGTGGTAGTGATTGTGGTAACAACAACGACACAACTTCGACTCCATCCCCGCGGAAAGCTTCCGGATATAATATTTTTATATTCTATACGACGATAACGGCTGTAAAAAAAGCGCAAATTTGCTGTTATATAAATCGGGACATCGGACGCGTAGTCATCGTCACTGCTTTTATAATATTATTATTCTTACGACGAAATCACAGCCGCGTTAATTTTTTTTTTTTTTTGAATCTGCAATAGACTGGGGTGTTGAGAGTAAAATGTCGAGTTAATAGTAGCCTCTACTAATGATATAACACTTTGTCGAGAGTCATTGTGAGTGCCGATCGCTTAACAATTATTATGCATTTTCGTGACTATGATTAAACGTTAATTAATCAACGACAAATAGTTATTTTGAAACTATAGTGTGCTGGTATAAAATAATAAGTATGGTCATAATTCAATATAGGAATTCACCAAACTACTGTTGAAAATCGATAAATTCACTTTTAAAACAAATGTTTTTTTTATATCAAACCGTATTGACTAATAACTATAAAGCTTATATGCTTGATTAGTGATTTAACTGAATTTAAAGTTGGGTTCATTATACACAAAATCTAATTTAACATTTAATGAAGTGTAATTTTAAAACTTGCTGTTGTCAAAACGACACCTGCAATTATAGATGTCAGCTTACTTCTGTGATAAATTAATTCAACGTTATTGATAACACTGATAACTACTGATATATTATGTTATTACAATGCACCGGATGTAGTTAAATTGCAGAATTCAGTGGTTAAATCAACATCAAGTGTATACTTCACTCGCTGGTTAGACTAGTTTAGAATGAACTACGACGATTATTTTAGTTAAAACAACGCTCAACGATTACAAAACGGCTCAGCTTTTACACGGTTAACGTGTAACTCGTCCTAATGCTAAAAGAACCCTGATAATGTTTAATGATTTCTCAAATTTGTGGGGTGTGTTTTGTATATAGATTTAACCCTGACGTTGATGTCGATTCAACTGCAAGACAGACTTAGCTCAAAATCGACGTTCAAATTCGTATAACACTGGCATTCGTTGTAAGCAAAACAACTCCAAATTTCTATGCGTGGCTCACTATTGGATGTGACTATACGTGCACTATAATATAGTAATAGTAGTCACTCTCCACATCGATTGCGAGCTATACACCGGAAAGATGGTTTTATATTGTTCTGTTTTCGCACGCCGTCGGCACCTAACAATGGTTTTGGGAAAAGATAAAAAAAAAAAAAAATACTAAACAGTAACCGTTAAGTCGAAAGTACATAATGCAGTAGAACCATATTATATTATATAGTAATGAATGTGTCGCATGATGTTTCATATAATATTGTTGTATAGTATTAAAACATTTTAATATTTAATTTAGACTATATAATAGTGCCAATAACTATATATTATGTTACAAGCAAATAATATCATTAATATATCGTGTAAACGAAATGTGCAATCGTAATTAAAAAAAATTGTTTAGATAACGTAAACAAAATATATAGACTACAGACAATATTATTGTTGTGAGGCGGTGCATTACGTAAGGATTCGATCGTGTGGAATAAAAACGTGTCAAAAAATATAGTACGAATGATACAATATATAAGATGTACATTTACCTGTTCACAAAAATATAAAATATTATGTAATAACGCTGACGGAAAAAAGCGCAGCACAAATGAATTGCACAGCTGACAAACATTGAGATAGTGTAATAAATATAACAACATAATGATATAAGAAATATTTGAAAAACGTTTTGCGTGTAGTCCGTGGCTATGGCTGTGTAATTATTTTAACCGATGTGCGTTTTTATAATAATATATGTTTTGAAACATCGCGTAAATGTTTTTGTTAAAACGCGAATATGATAAAAGCCGCGAATAAAAACCGTTCTCGTGTGCTTTTTTTGAAGCACATTAGGTGATTATTTTACGAGGCAGCAGCGCTAAAGTCGACGCCATTTCGCCAAATAAAATGAAAATATTAAATATAAAGTGACGTCAGTACACGTCGAGACAGCACCAATACACTTATAATACACCAACGTCATTAAATACATTTCCTGTGCTAATTAAGTTATAAAAAAAAAAATTGAGTTGTTAAACGGCAAGGAGGCGGTTTGTGTCATGTAAGCTTCGCACAAAAGATAAAAATTGAAAAAAAAATGAAAAGGTGATACTGAGTTGGGTTGCTGTAAATTGCGGTCCGGATATATTTTATACATATGTACATTTTTGCAAAGTCAATATTTTCTTTCCAATTTTTCAGGTTTAGGACTGGCAATATAATTATATTGATATTGATATGGTTAAAAATATTGGTTTTTCTGTTTTTTATTTATAATTGAAAAATGTTTTATTAACAGTTAGTAATAATAAGTCTAAAATGTTGTGTAATTAAAAATGTATAAGTAAAAACTTAATTAATATTTTATTTATTTATTTATTTTAATGTTTAATATATTTTTAATTACACACAATTTTATAGACATATTATTAATAATCATTAATATATTTTTCAACTATACATATTTTTATTTATACATTTTTATAGATACAAATGTTTAATATATTTTTAATTACATACAATTTTGTAAACACATTACCTGTTAGTAACTGTTAATAATATATTTTTCAATTATAAATAAAACCAATATTAACAGCCGACCGGAAATCGGTATATCTCAGGCAGCAATTTAGTTCCGTGAAGTTGGCCGTACAACGTGAATATTTTTGTCAAAAATTTATAAGTTATTTCTAAGTTTATGTAAACACAAATTGGGAATTTGTAAGTTCATCTGTTTTCAATTATCCACAAAAACTTAAATCACGGTTAACTTCTGCGAAACTTAGCCATTATATCATTTCAAAATTTTCGACCGCGTCAAAATGTCCTGCGCAATTTGTAAGTAAGAATACAAAATTTGTAAGTCATTCTTCCTTTAATTATCCCTAAAAAGAAGTTGGCCAAACTTTATCGAACTTTTTCAACTTTAACTGTGCCAAAATGTTCATACTTTGATAATAGTATAATTATTTCATTCTTGCTTACTATTGTTTACTTACTATTGTATTAAGGAAGGGATGACTTATAAATTTTTCATTCTTGCTTACAAATACTTACAAATTGCGCAGGACATTTTGACGCGGTCGAAAACTTTGAAATGATATAATGGCCAAGTTTCGCAGAAGTTAGCTGTGATTTAAGCTTTTGTGGATAATTGAAAACGGATGAACTTACAAATTTCCAATTTGTGTTTACATAATTTTACAAATAACTAACAAATGTTTGACAAAAATTTGAAACAAAAATATTCACGTTGTGCAGCAAACTTCATGGACCTCAGCAACTTACGTACATTTAAAATATATCCGGGACGCAATTTACGTATGTTTTAAAAATACATAGCCCGCAATTTACATAGTATATGGACTATGACCTTTTATGGGTAACGCAATTACCGACTCCGACTGTGTTCATCCCTTAAACTGTAAAAGGCCAAAATAAGTTCAATTCCAAGTAACTTCCTTTAAGTACTTTTACTTGAAGAAGTTATCCAAAAAAATTGACTTTATACAAATTATAATTATTGTTAAGAATAACAATTGTGTGTAAATATTGTTGTTCTAAAAATATGTTGCAAAGTGATGCATTTATAGTGAACAAATCAACAAAATCGGTTTGTTAGTATATACCAGAGATGGGATATTTTTTACGACAGAATTAACTTTATTTGACAAAAATAATGAGATTTTAAAAAATAAACTACATGACTTAAATAATTGTTTTTACAATCAACATTTCATCATCAGGAATTTTGGACAAAATGGAATTTTCCAAATTGTATCCTTGCAATTGACAGGATACACATCCATATACGTTGCCCAAGTAATACAGAAACTTTGTACTATAATTATAAGGACTTTTTCTCAATAGTTTTATTAATGATGATAGACGCTAATAATAAATTTGTGGCAGTCGATGTTGGATCTTAGAGAAAGAAGGCGATAGTGGTATTTTTTTTTGAAATCTAATTTGGGGAAAAAATTTTGAATGGTACAATTGGATTTTCAGATGCAAATGCATTATCTGGTTCCGATACTGCACTACCTTTCGTTGTCTTAGGAGATGAAGTGTTTGGATTACATACACATATCATGAAGCCATACACTAGGAAATCAGTGATTGACAATGCTTCAAAAGCAGTAAATTTAATTACCGACTAAGTCGAGCGCGTCGTGTAACTGTAAATGCATTTGTAGGACTATTGAGTTAAGTATTTCGTGTTTTTTTATCAAATAATAAATATTAATCTAGGAACTTCGGACAGTATGATACTTGTTGCCTGTTGCCTTCACAATATACTAAGAGAAGGGTATTTAGAAAAAAATGAAGAAGTGTTTTATAATTATGACCCAGGAGAATCTAGACTAATAAATAATATGATGTCAATTGTAGGCGAAAAGGGATTTTCAAATACAGATGGTTTTCACGTCAGAGAATTTTTTTATGAATGAAGAAGCTGTATCAGTTCAATGAAATGTAGTATTACTTATTTATTATTATTATAATAACTAATCAATGAATAATTTTAATGCTGCGTCAATTTAATTTAAAAAATAAAAGATATGTATTATTGTGTTAATTTACTTACCAGATCTATAATTACTTTTAGAAATATTTTTCCAGTGTTTTTCTCTAAACACAATGTTCTTGTGTTTAGGATAAACACTATTAAAGATCATCTCACGTGATCGAATATTTTCAATCAATAACTCATCTTTGGCAGCGGAAAAAACAAATTTCGCCATTTTACCTATGGTCACTTGAGAGCGAAACATCCATCACAATAGTCACTATAGTACTATACTAACTACTAAGTACATTAAACAATTTTTATCGCAATAGAAAGTTTGTAAAATGCATATGATTTGTGGAAATGGTCTATTTATGCTATATATGGAACTATGGAAGCATTCAAAATATGCCTCGAGAGCGACAAGTATAGAATTCCGCATAAACAGGTTAACTTAACTAGGTTCAATTAGATACTTTTCGAATAACTTAAGTAATCATTCAGTTATTAGTAATTCATTAATTCATTTATTATCTGACAATTGTATATAATAAGAGTTATAAGAATACTAATTCTAATTATCTAGTTACTAAAAAATAATAAATATTTATTAGGTGTAATTTATAAAAAAACTTTAAATTGTAATATTTTACTATATGCTTCAATGCTTGTAACTAGTTACTAAACTAAATCTAAAAAGAAGACTCACGAAAGTACACAAATAATATTATTAAGGCTATACAGCTGAAAATTGTGTATTATGTATTTGTAATATGGAAGTGGAATCAGCCAGTGCTAATGTGGAGATCTCGCTGTAACTATAATAATTGATCGTAAAAAATAAATGCAAACGCTGGAAATAAAATTAAAAACGATCATTAAAAAAAATCATTAATATATAAGCGTTAATAATTATCATTTACTTCAATACGCGTCAGTTTATATTTAAATCGCTCAATAACAGCATCCACTTTCCCGAATTAAAAAAAAAAAAAAAACAATAAACAAACTTGTCTATGTTGAGGCTGTGATCAGTGGACAGTGGTCTGACGCTCGACGCTCTTATCGCGGCGATGACGTCGCGTCAGAACCCTAAACGCACAGCGTTTGACGCGTCTGGGAAAGCAGTTTCGAAAAATACACGTCGTCAGTCACTTGCGTCTGACGCGGTTTCTGGACGCGCCTAGGAACGCGTGCCTTTAAACAGCTACCAATATTCGTGTTCCCATATTGTCCATCGACTTGGACTATCAACGGTGTGACATAATACGAGTGCATACAAAATACATTGACTACTCAAAAGTGCAGCCGCGCGGGATTTATTTTTCGTGGGGTTCGCGTTACACCCGAACGCGTACCACAAAAACGACACGCGGTTAAGTGTACGTAATAATAATTTACTGTCGTACGGGAAACCGCTATTAAACAACCTATGTGTGTATGGTCCATGCAGGTCGGTCGGGGGTGGCGGGACGAAGGACCTCGTCGTCGTCCAAACGGCGGGAGGGAGGGGGTACGCACGGTTTTCGTGTGGGGTGTGATGTAGAAAAAAAAACAAAAAACGATACGTTTCCCGAAATACACGCGTACACGTAGACACATCACCGCGTGTAGTATACGCATTCCACCGAGAAATGGGTCCTATAAATATTGTGATTCCGGCTGCAAGAGTTCAAGGCGAACGGCGGCACCGGAGAACAACACGTTCATTACGAACACCGCGTGTCGACCAGAAGAGGGTTAATTAAAAGTATAAATATAAAAATAACACCGCGGCTGAACACGAAATATATTACGCTGCAATATATGTATATATATATATTATCAGAAGACGCCGCCCGTTGTACCCTCGTGGTTTATGCATAACAATATGCGTTAAATGTGTTTTGTAAAATGTATAATAATATTGTATGAGCACAATTTAAATGTCACACACATTCGTCATTATATATATGCATACGTTTTGGTTTTGATCCAAATTCTGCGTCATACACGAAGGAGGTCCGAGTATTATTACATAAGCCGGAGAAATATGATCAGTGACCCATTTCACCGCATGTACAACAGTAGTATTATATATATATATAATATTGTAATACTCCGCCGGCCGGTGTTTTTATTTTTGTTTTTAAATGTTTATTATTATTATAGCGCTCGTTTTCATAATTGCATAATGTTTTATAGGAGCTTAATTTTAAACAAATAAATACAATTGAATTGTTTGTCTGTTTTTCAGGGCTAATCGTTGAAATGTCTGGACCAACTTTGACGGGATTTTCACAAGCAGCTGGTAGAGGACTTTGCAAGGAGCAAGACTAAGACTATTTCCTTTTCCGGAAATGTTCGAGTTTCCTAGGTAAAAATTGGAAAACTGTTTAAATTAAAGCCAACATTTTAACAGCAACTATGCTTGAGTTTAAATGGAGTTTTTTTTTTTTTTTTTGTCACCGATTTGCTCCGAAACCAATTTTTCAATCGTCAAGCTGGGTTTTATAGAACACACTATGAAGCAGATTTGAAACACAGTGTCCAAATTCTGTTCCCCGAAAATTGACCGATTTTTACAGTGAATTTTGAAAAAAAATATTCTACGGAACCGTTAATTTTACCGTGTTAATCGTCTGTGTTGTTTGCATTTGTCGTTTATTTTCTTGGGCGGAGATACACCTAAACTGGCCAAACCAATTTTTTCATGAAGTAAACAAACCGAAATAAACAATGCGGCAACCTCCATATTTTGTAGTTGATCATTTTTCACGGCGAAGTAGGATGGATGTATTAACCGTGGTACAGCTACAATGAACAATATATATATACGGCAATAATATAATAATAATAGTAGTAGTGACACGTACAATGACGGTCGTTGTCGAAACGAGGGCGACGCGAGTCTGCCGAATAACTTTGTGGTACGATCCAATTAGAATAAGCTACCACGGAGGTCTTCGGTTCCGTTTAAATTAGACATGATGTTTCCGTCCGGATTGTATTAAACTACACATATGATATATATATTATATCACTGACCGGTCGTCCCTAACACCATAGCATCAAGTAACAACCCACCAGCATATACTGCGCAACGTTCATTTCGGTGCTGTAGTTTAGATAATAATAATAATATTATTATTGATTATCGTGCACACTAAAAAGTATTATTCAGTCCACTACTCGGACAGAGAATTCCTGTTTTCACTGTCAACTCTATGCGCTTTTTCAAAAACGTATTGATCCGCAAAATTATAATATCGAACACGAGTATCGGAAATTCGGAAACAAACACGCTACATTATAAATGATAAATTGCATAATTCGTACGTTTAAGCACAATACGGACTATGGACATTACACATATAATATTATAATACAAACGAACTAAATTAGCAGATGTTGGCTAGATACAATGCACTCGACGAACGATTCACGTCGCGACGAGTTACACTTAAATTCAAAATCGTTTTACAGATATACGACAGGTATTATTCTTATACATATGTATGTGTCGGAAAAAATTGAAAGACTCCGAATGAAAACGCACAAAAAATAACGTCCAAATTTGGGTTTAGAAAACGCGTTATCTCGGTGCACCGCCGCAGATTAACCGCGATCGAAAATAATATGCTTTTATCCCCAGAACGACCAGATGAACACTTTAATCGGACGCTATTATAACGGTTTTCACGTGCGAGTTTAATACAGTAATAATACTCATTACTGTATTGGCAATGTCTATTGAATGTGACTATATATATAATATATAATCATTATAAACAGAGGCCGTCAAAAGAGGTATAATTGATGGAATTTGTGATGCTACGGCGTATTTCATGTATTGTATATTATATAATATATACGTCAAGGGTGTATCGATTTAGATTTTAAGACCAGATCCGTCCATGAATTATAGCATGGAGCACGTGGCGCAGGGTCTTTGAGTTTGTTAAAAAACAAAAATTTAACTTGATATTGACAACGAAACTGCAGTCATAAAATAAAAACTATAGGTAAAATAAATTAATTACAATATTATATAACAGCAATATCGGGTATTGCGTGTTTGCTATATTATAGAAACGACAAACGTATTCCCCAAACGCCACTTGTGTGATGATGACGATAGTAGTATAGTGTGCCAAATTTGTTTAATTATATCAAAATAAAACATTTTAACGATTTTTGTCACCGGCGTGTTTTGTGCCACTGCAGATTTTTATCAATTTGTGCAATGATTTACGATCGTCATTGAAATAATTATTTATTTGTGACATAAATAAATGATAATAATAATAAGCTTATTAAGTGGTAGTTACATCATTGATTTACGTCTAGACACTTTCAGGATTATTATTATTATTATAATTGCAATTGGGTGTAAATGTGAATTTAAAAATCAAAATCGGATGAAAATAATATTTTACGAACAAACTTCCAATCAGCCGTATGACCTTACAGTAGACATCTATCATTTCGTCAGTATAGGTACGTATAGTAAACAGAGATTACAAACAAACTTAACGAGCTTTTATTATTATTATTATTGATGATTTCAATTGTTCTAAATATTTTCAATTAAGTCGCAATTTCTGCTTAAAAAACTAGTAATTAGATACCTACCACAGTCATTGAATATTTAAATTTTAAATTCTTCTTTATCGTTGTAAATGTGATAATGGTTTAAAATATCATTGGAACTTTATACATGAATAATTTGCATGTTTATAATATTTATGATATAACATACTCGAAAATGTGTTGTAATTATTAGTATTATTTTTCTATATATATTGAGAGTAAAGTTAAAACGAAAAATGTATACTAGTTAGTTAAGTAAATCGCCCGTGAAAAATTGTTTATAATTTCTTATAGTTATTATATTATGTAATAAAACATTTTGTTAAAATTATATACAATTTATAAAGATATCGAATTGAATGCTAATTAAAATAATAAATATAATTGTGCCTATGTGTAATGGCATATTTTTTTATAACATTTTAAATTATTGTTGTATAATAATAAATTATAATAATATATTCTGCAAACATTCGTTGAAATTCCCGGGATTTAAGCTAAAACAAAAATAGGTACAGTAAATTTCTATTATGTCGAACATCGGTATCTCAAATTTTTTATAATCTCAAACTCAAATTAAATCCCCTTCAAATAATTACCATTGTAATAAAACTCGATATCTCGAACTTTTTGATATATCGAACTATTTTTTGTTTACTGTAGTTTAAATAGTGTAATCCGTCTTGCAGTCTTTTCATTATGTCGAACAATAGATGTGATATGCAAAAACGCATTAAAAGGTAAAACTATATTATCTATAAATATATATTATTAAACTATGCTAACTATATCCCGATATTTCCGTTTAACTAAAAAAATGGAACTATAGTAAATATATATTATGTAATATATAACAAGGGACGAATAATAGCTACAGATATATGACATAGGTACAAAATATAAATATAACTATATATTACATAAGTAGGTACATACAATTTTTTATATATTATTGTTCATTCTCTAAATCTCTCATGGCAGTCTGTTTCATTTCAATAATCCCTTTGGCGATTCGAATTTCAATTGGCCTTCAGCAGCACAATACAATATTGTTATTAATGTATAGCATATAATAACTTATTATGAAACGTAATAATATTATAGTCCTTGATTAATTTTGAAACTGTACGTTTATGCATAATACCCGTTTACCTAAATTAATATTAGAACGTATTAATGTATTGTATAGCATGAAGCTGCAAGAAGTCCATAGCTTTCGTCATAGTGTTCTGTGTTCACATAATACTGATAAGTGGGAAATCAAACTTTTCTGTAGAAATTCCATCCAATTATAATAATTTTTTTTTATCTGCCTATATATGGCATCTTTTTTTAGACGACCAAAGGTCTTTATAAATGTATTACATTGTGGGTGAGTGCAATTTGATAATTTTTAAGTAATATATATAATAATTATAATAAGCAGTACGATTTTAATTGTAAACGACAATTACTGAGCATTTTATTTTAATATAATAATGCAGGTACCTCAAAGGAACTTGTCTAGATTATTTCTCATCGTCGATCTACACCCCTCTTCCCGCTAAAAAATCGTGTTTTCGCCACTGTGTTGATATTTATAACCGCTGGCTAGACTCGTTCGGAACGCGACTTTGGCTTTAATAATAACAATAAAGTTTATAAAGTATTTTATGCCCAGTTCGTGTTTATAGACATAATATTGAGTGTTTTATTATTATTCGTGTCTGGTCTTTTTCGACCTGGCCGCTATGGCCACGACGCCGCGCCGCCTATTGTCACCGCCGCCACTGCTGTCGATATTTTTAAGGACAGGTTATCACACTGTATGTCTGTACCACTACCAAGTTTAAGGTCACCATTACCGGGTGTTCTCAACGGTATTACGTATGGGAAAAAATGTATATAAATAATATACGCGAGGGGAGAGTGGAAACGTTTTTTTTTTTTTCATTTTAATATATATATATATATATATATATAAATATTACACACACGTATTATTGTATTATTCTCAGCGGTCCTTAAAATAGGATTGGCCTCCTCATCCGTAGCTTTATAAGCATTAGGTACCCAGTTGACACCATAAAACGACGAGTACCTACGCGTGCGTGCATTTGTTCATTATTATTATTATTATTATTATTATTCGTCATCGTCGGAGGGGTTTAATAAAATAATATTTAGCTCAGCCACCCACCACCCATCACCATCGCCACCACCACCACTGCCGTACTGTCTGTCTGGGTCAATCTCCAGCCGAGTCAGGGGTTCGCAGACTCGTTGGCGGCGTTGGTGGCAGCGATAGCTACGATGACAATACATAGACAACGGTGCATTATTATTGCATATAAAATATATATAGGCGTAGTTGTATAGTTACTGTTTGGCGGCTACAACCGCTACAACTATAGTGTCTGTATTTACAATATTATTATTATTATATATAGGGCCATCGCGAAATATCATAATTTATAATTCTGATAATCGTGTATGCAGCTCGCCCCTACACGTTTGGACCGAGCATGATTGAACTGCAGTCATTTTACCGCTGCAGCCTGGCGAATGATCATTTATTATTATAGTTTATAACAATATATTTATAGATATTTAATATTCGGTGATTGAAATGAAAATTTGTGTATACCTACAACTATAGTTACTACTACTAGAATACAACAGCTAAAGGGTTACCTCGCTGGCCACGTTGGACGACCACGATTATTAATTGTCTTTGTCACTTGCGGCGTGTTGTTGGTATATTATTATAATATTAATTATGAGGTAATATGCATTTCCATTGACCCGACTTTTATTCCGTTTACATTTGATATTTAATTGCGCCGCGGTGTTTCGCGTCCGTTCGCATTTCACACACGTATTATAATATTCTTGCTATAATCATCACTATTTATCACATGTGGTTGTGTTGATTTTGCACTAAACCGTATTCCGTGTATCTGGTCAGCACCTACCCTCCTATATCTCTATATATTATATAATATATATATATATATTTTTTTTTGCTCAAAATCAATTCCTATATGATGCTTATATCTATACCATAAGCGTAATAATAATAAATTGTCGTCGAGTATCGCCTCCAAGCGTATATAGGGGTGTGATTGGCTACTCCCCTCTCTCAAAATCGTTATGCACCCCAACACCCTGTTCTTTGTTTTTCGGATTAAAATCATAACGACTTTGTGGCCATCCTTTGTTTAAAAAACCCAATCGAAAATAAAAATTCTGCATGCGTCACTGCTCAGGGCGATTCATTGCAGACATGTTCACCATTCTTCCCTTTAATAATACATTTATTCAAACCTCCGATTTTTGAAATTTTTGAATATACCTAAACCATATTTTTAAATTTTAAGATTTTTTCGTACTACTTAACCGGTGAAGATACAAACTTCAGTTTTTCAAATAAAAACTCCCCTTTCTGATGTAAACTATTTAGCGGATAATTTTTCTGAAAATTTTGACGGATCAAAATCAAAATTCGAAACAGTTATTTCACTTTATGTACTTAGGTCTATGGTAATAGGTTTAAAAGTTATAGGGGCTATAATAATTTTTAAAAATTTAGTGATTAATATTAATCTAACTATCTATATTGTTTTATAGTTTATAATAATGGTTTAAGTATAATAATGTAATACTATATTTAATCTGACATTTATTTTTATTTTTGAAAAATCTTTTTTTGTTAAATTACAGTGCTATCCTTATATCACAAACATTCTAGTTACTCAGAAAACACTCGTTCGAATTTTGAACGAGGTAAGTACTTACATTAAAATTTTCAAAATAATTATCCTGTAAAAATGAGGGAAATTCGCATTTGAAAAATTGAAGTTTGTATTCCCACAGGACCTTCCTTAAATACTACAAAAATTCTCTAGAATTTTAAAATATAGTCTTTATATGTACATATTTAAAAATTCCAAAAATCAGAATTTAAATAAATAGATTTTTAAAGGAATAATCTAGCTGAGTATGCTTGATGAATCACTATGTATATATAGTCCCAAACTGGCAGACCAGAAAGTAAATAAAACAATAGAACCTATTTAAATGATCTATACACATATATCATTGCGTTCCATGATAATTGGAATTTTTTTAATTACAAATTCAAAAATATAATTTGTACTATATATAAGTACACTGCAACATGCAAACCCTTTTAGGGGTATGGCCATTTTCTCCACCAAATATTATTTGGGATACAAACATAACGTCCACGTGTGTATCTACACTACAGTTACTAAAATAAAAAAATGTTATAATCACTATAAAATTGCATTTTGGCATATTACATATCCCGATATCCATTTATAAATATTGTAAAATGTAATAAAAAATATAATACAAGTAATAATAATGCCTAAGTCAAACAATTCAATTAAACTGTAGTTTTTATAAAATCACATAAATGATCATAGATTCATGAGGTAAATTTTAACAATATGGACTAAGTGCTATAATAGTAAATAATATCTAGTTGAATCTCATCTTATATATTTTTCTGTCTTTGATAAACATCTTGATGGTTGGCGGTGAAGCTTATATTTCCGTTATCGACAACATTATCGTTGTACAGTGAGTATACATACTATTGTACAGTATTCGCGATTATTTACAAATTGCAAAGCACTTATCCGTGTTCCATAACTATATACATATTATGTACATAACCTAAAAATGAAAATCATTGGTTACCAAACTTTTTTTTGGCAGAAACGTTCAAATGTCCTTTGTAGGACGTAGTCTTTATGTTTTGGGCGGAAAAGGGCTTTGATTGAAATGGTCAATATTATTTTGGTGGAAACGGGTAACACCCTTTTTAGACTTACTATGTTTGATTCATTTTGTAATTCTATCAATAAGTTTTAGTTTCCAAGTAAACCGTATGACAAATTCAAATATGTTTTCAGAAGTTATACACTTTTATAGTTTTATCTGATTACTATGATGGTCAGTATAATTCATACAATTTACTGTAAAAATGTTTTTTAAATTTTCAATTTTGTAAACCGTGTTTTTAATACAAAAAAAAACTTTTTGAGATACTGAAAAGTTGAAAAGCTTCCATCTCAATCGGTAGACAGTTGAATACCGATTGAATAACCTTCTATGAATATATATATATATTTTTAAATTTTTAATACTTGTAGTTTTCCGGATAAAATATTCTAAATTGCAAAAACATTAAAATCAGCAAAAAAATATACCAATGTATCAGTGTTTACAAAAATAATAATAATCTTAACAATTTTTGGCTAAATCGTGATTCTCGTTTAAGATCTAATACTTTAATCACCATATGTCCGCTACAGTGAATCACAGTGATTCACTGTGTATGTACCTATAAGAACATTTATTTTTTAAATTATACAAAATATCATACTGTATACTTGTCTCATAAATATATATTTAAAAATGTCCAAGAAACTATTAGCTATTCAGCATCTTCATTTGAATTTTCTAAAGTCTGGAGTTTTTACTTTTTAGAGTAAAATATCAAATTAATTGTAATTTTCAAATTACCAAATTTGTTGGAATTTATTAGGAGAGATATGGCCCCTATACTTGTATTTGCTGTACGCAGCCACACCACTGTTATTGTATATCAGCCTTGTATACGGTGTGCCATTTTATTGGCCACTCTATAAGTGGACACCTCTCAAAAGTAAATACATTGCCAATAATAGTGGCCACTTTTTAATTTTCCAGTAAAAATGTATGTACATAATTAGGGATTGTAACCTCTAATTAGCAGACACTCTTATAATAGTGGACGTAGACACTAAAAATCGGTATCAAAATATCATAAACTACCTTTCATCAATAAATATAATATAAGTGCTTTCAAAAATGTTTATAAGCATCAAAAATTCTATATTTATCTTTAAATATTCAACACATTTTGTTCATATTTCCGTGTCTTAATGGTAATGCTAATACATAATGAAAAACAAAAAAAACACCCTATAAAAAAAAAAAATAACCGATTTTTTTTTTCTACTGAAATACGTTGTACGTACATAATCACACAAATTTTAATATTACAATATTATATATACATATATAAATAATATATACATATATATATATTCAGATAAATAATATCTATAACTTTTTATAAATTAAAATAAATGCACCGAATTCGATGTGTACGACCTCGTGTAACAAATTATTTTTTTATACGTGCATACCGCATAGCTTATAATTTTTCCCTAAAGTGAACATTTTATAATTCCCCGTGACGTTCTGTCCACTTAATATACTATTACTTAATTACTTGATATGTATACAGGATACTGTTATTATTTTGTATGGACTTGAGATGCACGCGAAGGACTAAGAGATATTTTACGCGACGAAATAATACGTATACACACAAATTGTTAAACCGGGACAACACTTTCAACGCATCTCATTACAATAATAATATTATACCATGGTCAGGGTGAGGATACTCATCCGCGACCATTCTAACCGTGTTCATGCTTTGTCAACTGTCAACATTGTCATAAAGTAAATTCCGCGTCGTCTGCGAACGACGACGAGCAACGTCGTTACTTTTTAGTGCACGTCTACGTATAAACACTTATCCGCACTATTCAGGTTATGCACTCACTCGTAATAACACGATACAGAAATATACAATACATATTTTATTATTATTTTAATGTGTACTTACAATTTACAAACGCGCAAACGGCGGCAACCGACGGTTGCCGATTTGTCCACCATAACCTGAGTATATACACCTACGACCTACGTATGTCTTATATCCGAAAATCACATTCGTTTTCACGTGGACTGCTCTACTCGTTTTCGTAAACATCGTCATGTAATGTTCAATTATTAATGTCAAATTATATTTTCTCTCGACATTTATAGATCGACGTCTATTATGTGACGCGGCGACTTTGTCTTTTCGACTGTAGAAAATAAGTATAACGAGTATATTATTATCGTTATTCCGCTTATTTGTCCGTAGCACGAGTATATAATATTATACAGAGTGATCCATTAAAGTGTCTACATTCATCGTTTCGAAAAGTTTCAAATTATAAGAAAATACATCATTTGATGTCATTTTAAGTTAACATTTCTGAAAAAAAAAATTATTTTTTTTAGTTTTTATCGTTATAATTTTTTTTTAATTTTTACTTTTTTGAATGGCACCACACGTTTTTAATTTCATATTTCGAAGTACAATATTATTCGGAGTATATCAATTTATAAAGTTATTGATACTTATTATCATAAGCGTTTAAAATTTTGGTGAGCGGTGAATATTGGTACAGAGGGGTAACCCGCAAAACGTTGTCGACTAATCTAAACTTTAAATACTCATAAGTTATCTCTAATGAATTAATTGTCCTAAATTTGATTTTTATAGGTTGAAATACTCCGAATAATATTCTCATCCATAATATAAAATAAAAATGTGTTGTGTCATTCAATTAAGTAAAAACTTAAAATATGATAGCGGTAAAAACCAATGAAAAATATTTATTTTTTTTTAAATTGTTGTTATGAAATGACACCAAATTATGTATAAAATGAATATTTTCAAAATAAATTAAAAACTAAATAATGAGTGTAGACACTTAAATGGATCACCTTGTATATTATATTACACACATGTGTTGTAACTTGTAGCAGCAAACACCTATTTTTGACTACGGATGGTAAAAACTTTATATAATAAATGTATACCTAGTTATGTAATCGTAACATCACATTTCAAAAAAACGAATGTCGACACTCGCTAAACTTTGATTACCACCTACCTAGGTTATTCCCCGGTGATAAAACTGTGAAATTCGTTGAATTTAAAAGCTATATTTTCACACAATACCTACCTACTCATAGTTTATTAGTTCGTTACGATCAAACGGTTTAACGCTCGGCATGGTTCAGTCGAATTTCGATCGGAAAATTGACTGGTGCAGCGGTGCGAGAAAGCTTAAAATTACATAACGATTTATTTATTAATATACAACATAGAGGATTGTGATGTCTGCGAATTATTATATGTTTGTATGATATATCGAAAACGTCGACGACGGTACTCGCAACGTGAAGTTAAAAATAATATTTCATATTTTTATCATTGTCCCTTTCCCTTCATTTGACCTATAACCGAACTTTGGCTCCCTCCATTTGTCGTGGTGCTTGATTATCTCTACAACATATTAAAATATATCATGTATATACACATCAATCTGGCATAAGTAACCTAACTACAGTAGGTACTACATATTTTTCAAACTTAATTCAACTTTAATTTTGTCAAAATCGTTTAAAAAAAAAAGTCCAATGCGTTATGAAAATTAAAAATATCAAAACCCTTCCTGCCCACAAAACGATACTACCGATTAAATTTTATAATATATGGGCGCACACAATAAATAACAATTAACGTATCTACTGCGGCGGCTGCAGGTTCGCTTTCAAAAACTATAGACGATCAACCGATAAATAAAAATATGAACTATATGCCTCGCACAAACAATAGGCCCCGGGGATATTTTTCCAGTGTGGTATAAGCGAAAACAACCTTCTTAAAGTTTTAAAATAAAGTTTCGCCGCGCAAAAAATAATAAAAATAAAGTGTTTTATGTTAATATAATATTATTATTATTATTAAATACTGATAATTCGAGTCGTATCGTACTAAAATATGTGACAATAAATTGCACGTTCGCCTATAATTATACAGACCTCAGTCATGTCCTCCAAAAAAACAAAACAAAAAAAAAATAAATAATAAATTTCTGTCTTTTATTTTTAGGCACTGATGTGCCTCACAAACGCGACATTTTACTGTTATCATGACTTTTCGATGAAAACAATTTGGTCATCACTGATATAGACGCACCACCACAACAGTCACAAATATGATATTATTATACTGCTTTTATTATTTATACCTGCGGCGCCGTTCAATTATGCCATCCTGTGTTTCGTTTAATATTCATAGATATTGTCAATGAAAATCGATATTGCCACGCTGCAACGGCCAACGACACCGCAATCGTGCATACTAGAGCAATCATTGCAATGCAAATGTACAGAAAATATATGTGTTAACGATGTGTTGCGTCGTGTTTTATTACATCTACTATAGTGTTTTGTGTATTTTAAAGTGGTCGCGCTTTTCTTTATTCAAAAATTTCCGCAGCATAAATCAATTTGCCGTAAACACGCAGGAACAATAATTTAAAAAAACAACCTGCTGGCTGCTATACTTTATTTTGAAATAAGTCTTTTGTTATAGCATTCACTTTGAAATGCAGAACTTTATTTATACAACTCAAAGTTTAAAAGTGAAAAAATTATACTTATAATAATGTATATAACAAAGATGAACCATCTGCATTAAAAATTCGTTTAGCGTCAAAGTAATATACGGCGGTATCTACTGCAATAAGTTTAAATAAAAAAAGTTAATCTTGAGATAAAAATGTATAGGTATATCTATAGACAAACCAATTTCATCTCACTATCGTACAAGTAAATACTAAATGTGCATACATTAACAAATTACAAATTAATTTTACGTTTAATTGATAAATAAATTAAAAGATTAATATAATATACACTTAAATAGTAGGTAGGTACGCACTAATTATATTATTAAGCTCACCGATAATAGTATCCAGACTCCTTTTGAAATAAAATATTGCATTTTTAAAAATATATTAATAGCTGCGATTACAAAAGTAAGTTTTTTTAAAATTATGACATGGTATATTTAATAAATTATGTTTCGAGTTTTGAACATCGATAAAATTAACGATTAAGCAAAAATAATTTAATAATTTTGTTTCTGCAGTGATACACAATATCAAACTATAGACAATTTTTTTTTTTTGAAACAGTATATTTAAAATTGTTCAAAATAGAAAATTATTAATACAATTGTTACAAATTATATTTATATATGATAAATAAAGTCGTCATCACTCCACAGTATATCTGTATAAGTCGTCACCATTTCACTGGCTTCGGTTTCTTATGTCAGAACTAAAAGTGTCATAAAAAAATTGAATTTCTGGTAGATCAATTAAGTATAAAAGACTATTGAAAATATATATTTGTGTTTTGTATTTCATCCGGATATTGCTAAATGTATACTTGAAATTGTAAGAAAAGTGTTAAAAATTCCCATCACTCGATAAACAGATTAAAATAAATATGCATTGTATCGATACTTTTGCAGAGCCTATTATTATTTATCGTAATGGTAATAATAATAATAATAATTGTCTCTCGACGATGCGTTCTTCGTGAATGATCGTTGCAGAGAATGTAAGAAAAAACATTTAAAACTAATATTTCGCTGAAGGTGACAATTTCGAATCGAAAAAAAACGTAAATGCATTAACTTCTCTATGTCGCTATATTATATATGCGTATATTTTTTAAAAACAATTAAAATTAATAACCATATAGCAATTTTATATTATAATATAAATAACACATTATGAATCGTCATTATTTTTATTATACCGTCGGAGTGTTTTAATTTTATACGTCTTAACGTGTAGGAGATGATGACCCAAAATATTCAATAATTTAATGTGGTGAGATATAATGGAAACGATGCATTATAGCTATCACTTAAAGTTATTATACGTTCGTGAGACACCTTATTTAATTATAATTTATGAACACGTCATAGCGTTGATGCAAGCCAGGGATGTGGGCCAATAAGGGTTACTACTCTTCTGGTCTGCGGGCACAATTATTAATATTTCGTCCGACTCGCTGTTCGTTTATTCAAATCTGTGTAGTTACATTTTTTAGGATAAAAATATATAATGTGACGAATTAATTATAATTAATAATTCGAATACATGTTATCACTACCCGGTATAAGACTAACCAATAGGTACATGCAGTTTGTCCTTATGCAAATAATTGTAAAATAGTTATGATAATTGGATATAATTTTAGACCTGTATTTTATACTTGGTCGAAACCATCCAAATTATTATGTTAAAAATGTGTGTAGCTTACGCACAACAGAGTTTAATACATGGTTGGTCAATCTAGTAAATCCACTCGTATTATTTAATTTATTATGAGCAACGCCGTGTAGGATCAGCTATAGTATTTTAATATAACTAACGATGTAAGATATTCAAACATTTAAGGCCATCAGATTTTGGACCTGATTTATTATTTATTTTTAAGGGTTATGCATTTCCGATAAACCTACCCTACTTTGATTTCGACTTATTATTCGAACACTCAAACACTAAAAATATTTTTGGTAAATATAACGAAGCTCCTACATTTAATTCTATTAAAAATCAACCTTACGAATAATATTGGCTGTCACAAAATTTTAAGTTCCACAAAAATGAAACATAAATTCCAAAAACTCACAATTTTTTTTTTAATATGCCATCCTTTCAGTAATAAAATATCAGATTTAAAAAAAAAAATTATTTAAGTGAAAATGCAATGTACACATATTACATATGGTGCCGCCTAGTACCTAAACATACATAATATTATGTACAAGGACTTTGTTAAGTTTATTTAAGACAATAATATTAAAGTACACGAAAAAATAACATAATAGATAGACGTATGGTATAAGAATTTGCGCATTGTAGTTGATGCGTTCATAAGTTAGAATAACAATACTGTGTAAAATGATAATATTATTGTATAATAAACATAATATTGGTTCGTTATATAAGTTATAATATTATGTTGGTTTCATAATATATAACATTGACAAAAAGACATATCGCATGTTTTTAATGGACCCGACTCGCAAGTATTATTGTAGGTATTGTATTTATATTATTAAATTTTGAAAAATATCCCTCTGGAAGTCCAGTCACGTTAAGTTGACCGTGTATCCCGGATTACGTAATTTTCGCAGCAGACTCCGCCTGGGAAAGCCGCATGTGACGCGTCCATCTGCGATCGCGTAATATAATGCGACAATGTGGTCGTCTGAAATCTTCACGCAGTTCTTCCTAAAGTATAAAAAGTCTGAACGAAAATAACACTACCCGTGCCGGGCTGTAGTTCGTCGTTATGTAATACCTACACACACACACACACACACCTGTTGTAGGTATATAATATAATTTAGTAATAACGTCGCTTTTACCCATTACCGCGTGGAGTCCGTTATTTATACTCCGGTGGTAGTACACGACCACGGTAATAATAATATACCGTGTTCATAAAATTACGCGCGCGCGACGCTGTTGGAAAACCGTCTAAAACCGCCGGAGACGTGATGGGGCAGTCAGCAACAGTAACATAACCTAACCTAACCCGTGCCGTGTATATATTATATCGTATAATATAGGTGCCTACTTACCTATTGGGTTATTGTTTACGACTCCGAATTTAGAAAAACAAAATTTGTCGGATTCCGGTTCTTGACTTGTTCCCCGTGTCATGCCGGGTGGAGGGCGAAACCGAGAACCAGACGAACCAGTTATAGTATGCGTATAGGTAAATATCCTAGTATGTAACTATCGAGGGGGTCCAAGACGAAAATATTATTATTATTAATAATCTAAAAATAAATACCACCGGTGTTAAATATATTATATAGTCGTACGTAACGACGTACACGTAATCTCGTAACGCGTATGGGAGGTACGTGACTCGGACGAATAGGTCATGCGCGCCTTGGAACGTTTTACAACGGAACGTATTATTATTATTTTAACACGATTATAATAATATGATATAATTTTACCACGTCCGACTTGCCGACTGACTCATTGGATTGCGTTCGCCAAGCGATTCGTTAGTGAAAAATCTTTGTACATTATTATTCTCATAATATGGTTTTGCTGTTTACACAGAATCGACTGCGACTGTATTTTATAGTTGTCATAATAATAATAATAATAATAATAATAATACGTGTAGCCACGTAGGTACGCACGTCGCGGGGACGACGATATAACATAATGTGTACCTAAATGCACCATACTTGCACTATTATATTATTCTATATTTCTATTATATTTATGTCTCGTTTCGACGAGTCTGCGAAAAAGCGATTATGTCGCTCGCACACACACACACACACACATATATACATTTGTCGCATACACATGTCTAATCACCGTCTGGGCGGCGGCGGCGTCAATACATTTATATACCACACTGCGTCTGTGAGGATATATACATATATATACACTTGTATACATATATATATATATATATATATATATGTATATATGGTGCACATGCAACCGTGAAACGGGCGGCGACCCCATTTCGAGGGCACGTCGGCGCGGTGGCGGCGGCAGGGGAGTATACCGTCTAGTCAAATCGATCGGTCTGCGCCCCCCCCCTCTGTTACCCGCCCATACACCGATGCGACTCGCTCATCGCTCGATGCTGCTGCCGGTGCTACGCGATACCCGCCCCGCAAAGCACCACACACCGAAGGTCCGATATTATTTCCTCTCTATACTTATATATCACAGTTATAAACATATACAAATACGGGTATATTTGTGTATGTGTGTGTGTGTGTGTGTGTGTGTAACGCAGAGATAGATAGGATATCAAACCAACACACCCACACACCGCGTACGAGCGCAGTCCGCCGTCGGTGAACTTTCGTCCTCGTCCCGTGTTACAACCCTCTCTCGGCGGCGCGGCGGCAACAGCGTAGTATATATACACTACAGTTCGTTGCATGTGCTTTTACCCCCTCCGCACCCTCTCCGGCGCCCCAGACAGCGGCGCTGTTGACCTCGAACCCGGCTCGACCCCGCATGTACAGTATACAGCATGGGGTACTATTAAAGTCACCCCTTCCTCCATTTACATATATACACACCAGATATACCTATTTATTGTTAAATACAACAGACGACGACGCCGCCGCCGACTGCAACTCCGCGCCCCCGAGTGTTGAACTCGACCGAGGCAGTAGCTGCAGCAGTGTGTATTGTATATATATATATATATATATATATTGTACCGCCGTATCGTAGGTGCAATCCGCCGTCTGCAGATTCCTATTTTCAATGCTCGATAAATACCTCCGTAATCATAATAATGCGTATTATGATGTGCAGACCGCTGTCGCCGGACATAAATTAATGTTTTACGAATGCGCAATCGTAATTCGTACATATTATACTTTATACTTGCCATAAATATCGTAATATTTGTACGTATTGTGTTGCATCCGGACGATTTTTTTATTTTTTGTCTTACTATGTTATAATTAGGTACTCTGCAATAACGATTGTAACGGGCCCACCATCGTAATCCTGAGTCTATAGATCGACGGATTCCCGCGGTTTACGATACAAGTATGTCACACACAATAATAATATATGTGTACACGAAAATCCCATTATAATAGCTTTATAACCGCCGCCGCCGTCGCGAATCTATATACGAACCGAGAAACACGGTTTTGGACTAATGCCATTGACCCAAAACGCCGCAATATGATCGGTCGATAGCGATGACGAGCTATGCGTATGTGTGCCTTATATACATTTTTTAGTGTTTAATAAAGCGGAGTCGAGTACGTCGATAGAGCATGTCACGTACTACTCAATATATTAAACGCCATATACGCGATGCTATCGCGGACTATACCGAAATGACGTTAACCTAACCCAACGATAAGTGGCACTAATTATAATACGACAAACTTATTCGATCGTAATACAATACACAAAAGTGTTTTTATAATTTTATACCCACCACCACAATGATAATTATTATTATATTATACACATCTGACTGCGGTTTAATATGTCTATATATATTTATATATACACGGCAGTCGAGTTGCGTGACAATATAATATTATTATTATATTATACAATATAATACGTTCGTATTGTCGTATTGTTTTGTATATCGTTAAACTTCAGTATCGAACAATCGAGACACGTCAAATAAAATTTGTTCTACTTACGAATCAAGATTTATGCTCACTCTGTAATAAATGATTGCATTAATGCGCAGTATACATAGATAATAGTTTGGAAACTCTCGATAATTACATTACACCACATGGCTCTTGAATCTTTGAATTGGGTCCAATTACGGTTTAATACTTTAACCCTTCTCTATTGTGTATTTGTCTTCTGAAACGTTTTTGTACAACAATATTATTAATATTTAATTAACTGTGTCTGTAATAGTTTACAAATAGCGCACAAACACTACAATAAATACATGTAAAACATTTGAAAATCAAATATCAAATTACTTGCTATGGAGTTTCACTGCAGCATTATGATATTATATTATAAGGATTATATATTTTTATAATTTGCATAAAATTTATCTACTTATAAAAACGTATTTACGCATGACTTATTTTATTGAAGATAATGTCTTTGCAATCAATATATCGGTTTCAATTAGGATTTCGATAATATAATATTTAGAACAATAATGAAAATCCAATAATTATAAAGTGTACACCAATGACCAATGAACAAATATTTTTTTATTTTAAGATACATTTCAATACATTTGCTAAGCTTTTGATATGAATATTATTATTATTACATTTATAATATAATATTATTGAATTACACGAAAAGCCGTTGATGCCATGTAAAAACTATTGGGTACCTATTATGTAATGCATTTATAGAATTTGTATATAACGAACATTTACTCATAATTTGTTTTCAATACGATAAAGTTACTAACGCAATATAGTGAGTTAATACAAATTTATAATTTGGACAATAATGTATTAAAGAGTTTTGCTCAAAAAAATATTAAGGAACCTGACCTAAATTGAAAAACAAAAATATATTGAACGTTACAAATTTGCAAAAAGTGTAATTTAGACTCTCATATTGATTCTAAACAAATTAATATAAATCAAAGTTATGTTAACCTGCAAAAATTTGAAATTTTAAAAAATAAAACCGAAAAACTCGTTCTCCTGAAGAGCAGGTTTCGAGTGTATATTGACTATAATGACTAAATGCATTACAACCCAAGTCCTAGTCATGGCTATTCGTGGACGTAGTGTTAAACTTGAATTCAATCATAAATGTATAATACACGATATACTATATACTATATATACCTACCTACTGGCTATACTGCCTACTATAAACGATTCTGAGCAGGGACGGCATACTATCAGCATCTATTACTAAGAATATATTCATATTAATTTAACTCAGTAATTTGTTTTATTAGCTATGTAATAGGTTACATTTGAACTAGTTTTTAATAAAATTATATTAATAGATATTCTTTACAGCATAAATAAAAACAATTTGAAAAGTAAAAAATTTCAAATGTCTTCAAATAGCTCAAAAAAATCATATTTCAAAAATTGCACCATGCCTATTGAAAATTCTAATATAAATATTTATTCAATATTTAAATTGACTACGGTTTATTATTTTTTTAATTATAACAAAAACTGGTATTGCATAAATATTCTTGTTTTTCTATATATATATTTTTTAATTTTCCCTATTATTTTGAAATTACTGGGAATTTCAAATTATTGACCTTGCAGAGTACCAATCTAATAACTATATCCAATGAGAAATCAGCCTCAAAGATGAATAGATTGGTGTATTCTATCTGTTTCAAAAAGTGACAACTTATTCGACATTTTTTATATTTCAAATGTCATTGTAAAACCAATACATTCATTGTTCCGTTCAAAATGTAAAATAAATTTTAGTCTTTGAAGCAATGAATTTTGACAACCTGTACCTATTTTATATGAAATATAGCCAAATTATAATGAGTCGTGTAAATTACTAACATTTTTTTTATAACAAACTAAATTAAACAATTGCTAAAAAGTTAAAGCTATTGTAATTATCGAAGAATTAGTATTTTGAATGCCTGCGCCTGTTGAAAAACTACAACAATAACAACAATCGAAAATTTGAATTAAAAGGTTTGATTAAAAATTTGTCTGTTCTGCATAAACCTTAATTTTTGCTAATAAAAGTATACAAGCGTTCTATTGTTTCAGATATGATGAATACTTGAATTCGAACGTTTTTTACACATTACGGAAACAAAATAAAGCAATTTGACGGATTAGAAAAGTAATATGTTCATGTTGTTGTAATAATATAATTATAATTTAACGACGTTTGAGTAGTCACTCAAATTAAGTGTAATATAATAATAATTATTAACTGCATGCATATATACATATCTTGTCTTTACTCTCTAGTGTGTGCATTAGTAATTAGTAACTAGATTTAGAATCAAGGTTAATAATATAATATTATTGTAGTCTGTTGAGTACATAGTGCATATTACATATTTTGCTGAATACATGTTTGGTAAAAAAAAAAATACATGTGAGTTAATGTTATTGCAATCAATACTATACGAATGTGTACAGTACACGTATTATACATAAAGATAAAATATACATCTTAGTTTTATTTTAATAGAATTATGTATATTAATTCGACCTTTTCGTCTTACAATGTGCGTGTATAAAAACCAATTATAGGTGCCTCATTGAGATTAAAAATGATGTAAAAACAATAAGGTGTACACAGAGTGTAAGTATTAAAAATGAATTCGTATTGGTCGTAAATATCAGCTAATTATTAGTAATTTTGTGTTAAAAAAGTATTTATAAAAATTAAATTACATCACGTTGATAAAATATTTATTCCTCGATAATTTATGTATTACGTATACGTATATATTATATTCACATTATAAAATTACTATGCATAAAAAACACCCTATATACGTAGTCAATTGCGTGCTTGGCTCATCTACCGTTCACGTATTATGCGAATAAAATTTAATAACGAAGCGTCACTATATTTAATAGCAGTGATAATGGTTACGAAGTATTTTTTTTTTTTAACTTGCCAATAAAATCCGTTTCAATGTCAATAGTGATTACGAGTTCCGAATAATATTATAAAAATTATATGGAGCGCAATCAGCCACGATTATTTTTTATCAGTTTTTACTCTTGTAACAAAAATATGTGATGGGGGACGAGTATATTACACGAATATATTATATAAATCTTTGTACAAAAATTGCGCAGGTATAATACAACTACCTGTAACAGCCACATAGCGTTGAACTCACGTACTGTTACGCTGAGCGTTAATCGTGTAAACAGGTAAACAAAAGTTTACAACGATTCAGCGGGGTTCCTAACATCTGAAACAGAGTTTCTTTCGAGAACAATAAAAATTACATTAGATTATTACACGAGTCATTTTAACGATTGAACGAACAATTTTCACTTGTTTTTTCCTCCGTGTTTACAAAATTAAAATTTAATGAATAACGAGTAATGAGTTTTCAGTTTTCACGGCAAAAGCATAACAGCAGTGTTGTAAATTATTTTATACTAACAATACTATAGACGAATGACGTCTATAATAAAACAATACAAAAATTGAATAATAAAACTATAAAATAAATAACCATAAATAATAAACACCAATTTTTTCGAACAATCAATAGTAGCTTTACAAGATACATTTTACAATTAAATAGTTATGCATTTGAAAAAAAACAGTTGTTTAAGATCTGATAACCGAATACCGGAATATAGAAATACCAAATTACTCAGCGAATTAAATATTGACACAAAAAATCAAAGAATTATACTATAGGTACACAATGTGGTTCTATATAATATTGTTTAAAATAAAGTTAAAAATATGTTTATAGTACCTATAGATTTAAAACTAAATAAGTACCACAGAAAATCGCCTCGTAACTGCATTTTGATATTTTGATTCAGTTTTATATGTCTTAGTTGACACCTATTTAGTATAATATATTACCTACATGAAAACGAATAATTATTGTTTAAGGATAATAGCACAATAATAATCAATAGTTATAAAATAATGTAGTTTAACGATGAAAATCGTGAAATCATAGGTATTTTGATATTATTTACTCGCGCTAAAATAACAAAAGTCGTATAATGATGTTACACATATTATAGGTACGTATAAATTTCATTTTAATTTCATAAGACGCAACTCAATCTTCACCATTTCAATTTTCATTTAAAAATTTATACTAAGATTTTCCTTTTGATGAATACAATTACTTTATACAGGATATCGTTCTAACTTCCAATTACAGCAATAGTCATCAGAGTTTACGCGGCAGTTGTCGACGGTTGTCCTTCTTTTTTAGAGGGTAAAAAGACAGACGGAAAACTACTGACGTGATTGTGGCGATATAATAGCGTTAAAATAATGGCGGCGTGTACACACTACACAGCTAAAATTATATTTTAGTATTATTTTCCAAACACGGAGAAAAATTCAAATCTTGCAGTCGGGCCACGGAAATCTGACGACGTCGAATCGCAGTAGAAAATTGGATAAACGCGCATATGTATTATTATTATTATTATTGGTACCTACCAATACGGTTCAATCAATATGTTGTTTCGATATGTATACGGTGTACACATAAAAAATCACATAAATTTAATGCAAACTATACTATATTTAAGGCTAAACTTTCATGTTGTGTGTACGACTCTCTAGTCGTTGTCGTATCTATAACCGTATACCACGTCATCATTATTAGTCAGATATAATGTTTGTCCCGTCCAAATACAGAGAATAACGTCATAGTGTTATCGTATAGGTACATATAACTGCTATACATTTATAATTTGATTTATGATATATATAATAATTGCAATGATTTGCCTATGTGCGTTATACAAGTCCCGAAATCGCAAATTCTGTCAAATTCTACATTAGAAATATGTAACGCGATTCTTAACCGTACAGAAACCATTTTTTTTTAACGATTGGCGTATTCACATATTAATTATTATAGGAATGCATCAAACATGGGATGATACAAGATCACAATACTTTGTCCGCGAGACGTCTTTTGATCACCTCAAATAGTTCTATTATTTCTATAATATAATACCTCATTATTCTCAAGTTAAATTTTGGGTCTTGTAATGGATATAATACTCACTCGGGAGTCCTCACCTCGTGGATAAACTAACCGACTAAGAATAATAAAACTTTATAGTAAACTTCGACTGTTGCAGACCGCAGAGACCATTACGGTCTAATATAACATATACAGACTTATCAAACATTCAATGTTATGCAAATGTCTTCTTCGTCTCATCTGGATATAAGATATTATCGTATGAGCCCTAGTCGCCAAAGAAGCTAATATCTAAACAATTCAAGCTTTTTGATAGGTTTGTATATTTATGTATTAGGTAAAGCTCCGTGGAATGCAACAAATAAACTACTTCTCAATGATCTCCAAATTTAAAAAATCGGTGAAACGACCATCGATTTCTACAAAGGTTTGACAAACATACAAATCTTTTTATTTTTCAGCTAGCATCAAGAACACTTTTGGACAATCCGACTAAACGACTTAAACGTAGCTGATGCGGCATTTAATATGTTATTAATATTATCAGCATGTTAGACTGAAATTTAAATATATGCAAAGGTGACTCTGCGGAAAGTCTTCATACAAACCATTTTATTGTTTTTTTTTTTAAACTTATCTCGAATTTACTTATCAGACAATTGATCGTGTGGATTGTAAACATTCAATAAACGCTTTTTCCTTATAAACGTTTCTTAACAAAAACAAAAACAATTTTTTGCCCAGGGCTTTGCAGGTGCACAACAACGGACGAGTTATGCTTTACAACGACCTTGCAGAATCACAGTCCACAGATAGTGTATATATTTTATATCACACCTATATATTATACTTCAGCTTTATACGCATTAAGGCATTTAATATATTATACTGTTTGTAATGTATGAGTTTCATAATACGACGTTGGTTACGACCTACGTTATGATAATAATATGAATAAATTACGACCGAAAAGAGAATTAGATGTCTACCTAAAATGTATGTACCTATATATATATATATATATATATATATATATATATATATTATGTTTGTCGCGAGTACACTTCGAAGCAAGTTCAACGGCATCGGAACGTCGTGAGGTGCCCGTCGACGTCAATATAATAATATGAAAACTCAGACTCGAAATGATGTTAATATTTTCTTAATATGTATGTACACACCGAGCCATCGCATTATATACTAATGCCGACTTACTAATATACATCTATACCGCGATTTACGACACAAATGTATTATCGTTATTATGCAGCTCTGTATGATCATAATAATAGTATATTAGGTAGGTACACGTTTACACGTCATTGTTGTGACGGGCACCGAAATGCATCGTCGTATAATAAAAGTCCTCTGATCGATGTGATGGTAGGCATACCGGTGCATATCGAACATTAATAATTCCAGGTAAGTATAGGTGCGATAATGCAAGTTTACGACAGGGCGTATGTGGAACGAAAGCCGAAAGTGACGGTGACTGCTCGAACGATAATGTAATACAATAATATTATTATTATTATTATTATTATTGTCGTACACGAACGCGTCTGAAATGGGTTTCATTCAATTATATACAATATCTACAGTGCAATAAATCATAGTGTAGGGGTAGAGGGTATGGTATGACTCGGTTATAAACGAAACGATTATTTTTTATGTTGTTGGCATAAACAATAACTATATTCATGCTGCTGTTTAGAGTTTAAACTATACCACCACACCCCTTACTACCGACAACCGAATGCAGTAATATAGGACTAATAAGATACCATATTGTTATTTAATAAGGATGAAAAAACAAGTAAAATTCGCGTATCCTATGAAATCGTTCGTTTGCAGCTCAAAGTGTCATAATGGCGGTTCGTGAGAGAAAAAAATTAAAATAATAATATTTAGAGGTATCCGTTAGGGGTGGTTTTACTGTAATTAGTTATTTAGTGTTATAATATGTTTAATTAAATTTAACATTTTGAGTTCATTGCTCATTTTAAGAGTCAAAATAATAGTTCATATAAAAAAAATATCAGCCAGATGTTACTCATAATAATATTGTGTATAAAATGTTTAGACAAATTTTGCCTTGTCCAGTTTACGAAGTTCCATTAAAATAGTTGCAATTGTAGTTCATATAAAAAATAATGATATGCACCTATTCTTATAATAATACTTTTAATTTGTTTTTTTTTTTTTTTATTGAAATGAAATACCACTCTATTTAATCAAATGTTATCGTGCACAATGCTCGGATAATGAAGACTACCTTGACCACTAAAATCAGGCATTGTGTGTTCTGCCCGTAACATACCTACTGTGGCTGGTGATGATGCGTACAGCAAACGTATGCATAATTGGATCATCGTATCATATCAAAATTAATTGTATAACTTTTAACGTGAATTTTGATAAGGTTAGAATGATTACAATATAATACAAATTATACGAATTTTTAAATTTAGTTTACCGTTTTATATTTAATATATTTTTTTAAACTATGTATCGTTATTTTATTTGGATAATATTATAATCAATAATAATATGTTAGGCTTGGTGTGGCGTGGTCGTACGCTCAACTGCGGAAACGCTCTGAGTGTACGTACCGGCCGGTGTTGCTAGTTTCCGGATGGGTGACCGCCCGGGTTTATAGCAACAAATCCTTGCCACACAAACAAAAACGTGTTATAACCAACCGTACCTCAACCCACAATAAAACCTACTATAAAAAAAATCTACAAATAGCTAATGGCCATAGTTGCCGGGCTTAAGATCAATTAAAAAAAAAATAATAATAATAATATATTATTATAGTTTATAAAGAATTTTATTTTCAAAAAGTTTATTTTTTTTTAACTTCATACATTAATACCCATTCAGTTGACGTATTTTAATGATATAACTGGCAAATAATAAAATAATTTTTTAAATAACTAACGTTATTCTAAAAGTAACCAATTTCAGATATTATTTTTTTTCCTAGTTTTTATTATCTTTCTATTATCTAATCTTAAGTGCAATATTGTATTATTGTGTTGAACACAATGATATAAATATTAAATGCTATTGTAACAGATACATGAAATCAGTAGATAGATAAATACCTACAGGTATGAACAGTTTAGTTTAGGTTATTATAATTCATAACCATGCATTTTATAAAAAATTAAGTAATGGATCAGAGGGTAGGCTATCCTTTTTAAATGTACAATGAATAATATACTCCTTAAAAATAGGAATTCATTGTACACCTTGCTTGTTAAAATTTAAATTAAAAAAATCTTTATCGTATTTCCTAACCTTATTCTTATGTCAATATAATATAGGTGAGTACGCGTTACAAATAAAATACGAACTGTCGTATATAAATGCAATAATTTTGTAAACATTTGTCTCGATTAGTATTAAAAACGTTTATGTAGATTTAATAACATTATCGTTTAAAACAAAACAAAAATCTCATTGCGTCATTCTCCTATATTTTCAATTGCATATTATATGTATAAATGCACGCGCGTGTATCTAACAAAATGATAGGCCATGCACGTGTAAGTTATTATTGAGTTTCATTACACAGTGACTACTATATTATTGGTTTATTTTTATTTAATATAATAGTGCGTTTAATTTAAACCTACACTAATCAATTATTATTCAAGGTTTACTATCCACTAAATCATTATTAGAGCAAACAATACTATAAAGTCGTACTGTCATAGATTAAATATTTAAATTTTTAACCTTATCTTACAAAACTATATTACAATATTAACTTTTATGTGCAGGAACATTATTTATTATAATAATATATCATCGCCATATACACATTAGTCATCAGTACATCAGTACACAATATATAGATACATTTTGAGTATGTTGCAATTCGTTCTAAATTATAATCCTCAAATGTTAGCATATTATAGTGAAAAAATATAGAGGAGTGTTATCGTGATTATTTTATGATCAATG
The DNA here is from genome assembly GCA_014851325.1 of Pentalonia nigronervosa. Taxonomy (NCBI): domain Eukaryota; kingdom Metazoa; phylum Arthropoda; class Insecta; order Hemiptera; family Aphididae; genus Pentalonia; species Pentalonia nigronervosa. The sequence continues at coordinate 59,563 of JACXSJ010000580.1, forward strand.
ATAAGTTGTTAAAATGATTTTAAAAAAAATATTTAAAATGATTATAACGAATATATAAAATTGAATATTTAGTCTCAATAGTAATTTATATAATGCATAATGTTTTATCTGTAACGAGTAATGACATTAGTTTTCAAAAAAATATAATTCTTCCATAAAGTATAAATATTTCACGACAACAAACATCGTTGGGTCAAAAATCAAAACAGTTATGATAATAATTAATGGTGGGGGGTATATATTACATCAATTCATCGTGGAAAATATTATGATAATTAGAAAGAAAAGAAAATAACAATATTCTAAACAAAAATAATAATAGGAATAATAATGAAAAAAAAAACTATAATCTGATCTTGAAGAACGATTTACTTGTTCGTTATTTTAGCAGTCGGAAACTCGAACCATCAAACTGCCCGAAACATATCTATATAATATACATGATTCATCATAGTTTGACGGGTAGATTATATACGCCATAATATTATAACATGTGACGTACAGTAATGTGGGAAGAAGTTTGCACAAACTTACTCTGAAATACTTGGTTCACTGTCGTCGGATACGAGACAACACCACAACGATAGATATATGTGTATGTATACCGACGATGAGTCAAGTACACGCAACGTCTACAATCTGCATAATATGGTATCAAATATAAATAATAAATTAAAAAAATAAGAAATAAATATAAATATGAAAATTATATATATATATATTATATTATAATAATAGCATGCATATTTATATTATATTATAAATATAATTTAAATATGCATGCTGCCGGTGGTGATGCTATACACGTAATGTGTACACGAGGGTCCCGTGCATATAGTTTCGTCTACGGTCGGAATTTGTTTTTTTTTAACATTTTTAATTCTCAGTCACGGTCACTCGGAAACTTTAACGTCGACTTGTAAAAAAAAAAAAAAAACTGTCCGACGACCGCCGCGATTAGGCGAGGAAAGCAAAACGTACACGGAAAGTTGTTGCGGTAGGTGTGTGTAACGTGTATAGAACAGTCCACGTCGGGTTTGACCTACTACAATATATTATGTATAATACGATTACACCGCTCTGTATTCGATTCAATACGATGTTTTTTTAATTGTGACTTGCGATAGTAAAATGTGTGTTATGTGTATATATATATATATATATATTCGACGCGCGACGTAGACGGTTTCAAACGGGGGTAACGCGCGCGGTGTCGCGTCCGCAGCGGTTTACGGGCAGGAGCACATATAGTCGCCGTAATGATGGGCGAAGGACCTTGAGACACACGTCGAGGATAATAATCATAATAATAATGGGACCGCCGCCGCCTGTCCCGCCCGATCCTAAGGATTCCTAATAGTAATAATAAGAATAAAAAAAAAAAAAAAATGTATATATTATACGCATATGCACCGTACGGCGAAGCGTACAAAAGTGAATCTATGTAGTATATTATATATTGTACGCACTGTGAAGGTCATCGCGGTTTGCAGCTGCCGCTCCGGAAGAGGAGGGCCAACCAGTACATAATATAATATTTTAAACGTATAATAATATATATATATATAGCCTGTACACATAATATAATATAATACTCGAGAGAACTCTCGTTTTTCGTCTCTTCCTCCTTTTTATCCTGCGCGCTCTGTGCTGTTCTATCGTTGTGATGATATGTACATAATATTCACGGTTCCCCTACATACTACCGTGCGTTTACACACACACACACACACACACACACACACATGTTATAGGTCTTTGATAATATAATATGATATAATAATGGATTTGGGTTGGCGAAATACACCGCGCCACAGACCAGCGCACACGCGGGCAGACTTCACGCGCGCAAAACCACATTTTGCTATGTGCGCAATGTTTTGCGGAACAGACTGACCGTGCAAGCAGGCCGTTTAATTTTGTTCACCCGTCCATTGTGTCCGTGCGATCCACCGAACCGAATTCACCCCCGCCCCGCACCCACACTGCGATGACGCAGGCGGCGTGCCTAGGCGCGTCCTTCAAAAAACAAAAAAAAAAAAAAACGTTTAAAAATTAAGCGCAATGGACGCGATGATGGTATCTTCGAAGTCACTGAACCAAATTTTTACGCGGGTCTTTGTGACAGAATATTATTACATTATAGTGTCGGTTCGTTATGTAATTATAAATGTAATACGATACAAAGTATACAATTTATTTGTGTATTAATGGATATCATAAAATATTACGATATTTTTAAGTGTTGATTTTCAAACCCCGTACGGAAATAGTAGACGCATTACGGTATTACAACAATATCGCCGGGGAAAAAGTAACCTAAAAACGTCTACTAACCTATAGGCCTTATCGAAAAGCACATTACCACCCGGAATACTAATACAGACATACCAGTGCAAGCACGTTATTCGCCGTCTCTGTTTCTCCCACGCAAACTATAACAAAACTCATTTCGTTTGTAAATATAATAATATGGTGATTATTAAAATGAATTATTATTACATCCTTCGACTTTCGTTTTCCTAACAATACGATGGACATCTAAATAAAACAACATAGTATTACATATGTCACTCTTGTCTTCCAGATAATTTTGACCCGAATTTTTATCAAACTATAATCTGTATTCTGCACACGGTCCGGTAAAACGGACAAGTTCAAAGAGTTGTGTTAATCGCTGTAGAGTTGAAAAAATATTTCAACAAACATAAAAATGTTGTTTGCATATTATTAGTTGCTGCGGTAGGACAAATCAAGACGTTATAAAAGCGTGAAGGGCTGTAACACCCGAATAAGAAGAATGTGTCTGTTTCAAATTATAACATAATATTATGTTCAAGTGACATCTATGCATCTCAATTCAAGGTAGTGGAATTTCGATTTCACTCGCACGTGTAAAACATAATATTCAGACTACGATCCGTCCAACGATGATAATTAGTAATATTACTTATTACGCGTCATACTGTAATAACTAATAATAGGTACGTGTTTGTACGCTGAATAATATTGTAAATATTATAATCGATAATAAAAATAATAATGAATGACCAATGTTATGGTTCCCATAATTTAGTATAATACTGTTATGCCAGTTATACTAACGTGTGAGACGTGTGTCGCGTCAAAAACTTGTTACAAAATATTATCGTTGTGACCACACAGACGACAGGGAAAGTACAATTGTTATATAATATGCATATTAACTTGAACGGTGCAATTTCACCGAATGCGCGTGTTACTGCGTTATTATGTGCGTGTAACGACCGTTTACGACGGCTGCAGTTATCGACACATTGCAACTGCAGTGGTTTATACATACAAATTTATATGAATCGGTATGACCTCTGCGAAAACCAAATTTTATGCGTGTACACTGCAAGCGAAAGTGGAAAAGGATTTAACGACACTATTGTTATACGTATTACAAATTGTATGATAACAGTTTTTGGGAATCTTAATCATACAAAATTCTCCGGGAGAGAAAGACAGAGTAAGAAAGAGAAAGATAGAGTGGGAGGGAGAGAGAGACGCATTAGCGTGCTCGGATAAAATATAGAAAATTTAATACTAAACGGATTTCTTCTAGGAAATGATTTAATCCGATCTTTATAGATAACAATAGCTATGAACTAAACATATAACTATGTTTATACCTTACAATGACAAAATTAAACTTCAACTTCAAGAGGTAAAAAATACATTTATAATAAAATTAGAATATAATAAATAATATTATGTAGTATACAAATTAGATTCTTTTACGTCTTTTTAGATTATTATTTTTGATTGTTTTGACTGAAATATAAATACTACTTATTTTTACCATCAAAGTATAACGTAGATAATTAAAAAACCCTGTTCAACGTCCATATTATTTAACTAAATATCAAAACAGTGAAGTTAAATACAATTTTTATTATATAAACGTATTTTTAAGCAGTTTTGTGAAATACAGAATTCATAATATTAATAATAATATGTTAATTCAATAACAGTGCATTGCACAAAAATATTGTTTATTATATACTCGTATATAGAAAAAACACATTATTATTATTATTACTGTACATAAGCAATCTAATATTTAAATCTGTTATATCAATATTATAAACTTATAACTTTGATTAAACGACCACAAGAAGTAATTTAATTACATGTATCAAAAACCAAACACATTGCGTCATATTAGAACAACAAATGCCTATAAATTGTACAGACATTAAGTCAATATATTATAATTCATAAATAAACATATTTACCTAATAGTTTATCAATAATTAACTTCTTCAGGTGGATTATATCGATATTTATTAGTTATTACTGATAAGTAATCATTGTCGTCTTTGTCATTACCGAAATTGGAATGCCGATGACATATACAAATTTACATATATGAGCATAATACGCTATGAATTATATATAATATGTGAAAAATATACACTCTTTTTTGGATAAATGATCACCTGTCTATCTAACTATAACATCATCTCAGAGGCTGAAACAATCGGGTAATTAACTAATCAACATGTCAAAATTAATATGTTTCCTCATTTCACCGGTTGAAACCACGGTTAGAGTAAATAACCGTGGTAATGACTAATATGGATAGTATAATACATATAATTAATACATTAGTTATTAGAAAGATATGCACTTTATGTTATTCGTGTTTTGTCAGCAATTTCGATTTTATCACTATGTTCATTTTTCTATTGAAAATTATTGAAAACATAATCATTTTTATAATTTTTTTATAGGTACCTACTTTTTACGGAAATTTAAACACACATAAAAGAAATATCTCATACTAAGACACAGATAAAGTTTTATTTTCTGACAAAATATGATGCAATTCTATCAATTGAAATTTAAAAAAATGTTTCAGGACAAACGTCATAGTTATACGACAAATATAATTGAAACTCATGTGGGATTTCTTGTAAATAACTTTTAAATTTTTCATTAGTTATATTATGTCGTTATAATTGCCTATACTAAACCCCTCAAAAAGTATAATTATTATGTATCCTTTTAATATTCAGTTTGTTTTTAATAAGTTGGCGTATTTACAATCGTGTGTTTAAAATAAATATTAAATTTAAAATAAAAAAACTGAGTGATTATAAGTGATATGAAATATGAATACATGGCAAATAATTAAAACAAACTTAATTTTATTAATTGAATTATATAATATGTTTCCATTCGTTCATTCATAGCAATCGATTCGATGTTCCAATACACATGTCGTATAACCAGGACAAAATCTTAATCTTATGGCTGAAAGAAATGCATTAGTATTATACTGCCATCAGTCTCGGAATCGAAAGATCTTGTTATTGATGCAATCCAAAATTATGTCAAAAATAATGTAAATACAGAGTAGATAAATTACAACGAAAACATTGTAAAAGTAAATTATTTGAACATTACACTTAAAGATTACAATAATTAAAAAGTAGAAGACGCAAATTTATCGTTTTCAATAATTTACCTTACTAATTTTGTACAATCACGGTCTATGAATGTGACAAATTCAGCGTCAAACACTTAGTATAATTATTGATTGTGTACAAAAAATACCCCACAGAGCGCAAAACATCACATAACAAGGATATTCTAATGTTCTTGAAAAAAATAAATATTAATTAAAAGTAATAGTATGTAATAATAGTAATAGTAATAGTTGTGTTTAAAACAATAATCAATAATCGTAGGTGAATACATAAATATTTTATTTAAAACCATATATATATACATATAATTGAATTTTAAATCCTAATAAAACCATCCCACCTACATCTCTCAATAGACAATAAATGCTTAAATTGTAAAATGTAATTAAAAATGTCCATGTAATGATTATAATACTCCGTTATGATCAAATATATCATTTGAGATATTATATTGATTTTTTAAAATTTGTTATAGAACATAAATTTAGGTGCCTATCTATATATAATTCACGTATTAATTATACAAATATTTAATTTCATTGATAATAAATAGGATAAAGAACTTTTAGCATTTTTTTTTTTTTTTAGTTAAATAATTACAAAGTAAAAAAAAATCCTATTTGGAATACATAAAATTTAAAATAGATTTTTTTAATCTAAACTTGATTTTGTGGATTTTTGAATATTTTAAGGTTTTTTTTATATTATAGGATCATATTCACGCATTATTTAGATTTTTAATCCATAAAATTAACAATGCTCCGCAAATAAAAAAATAATTGTTCATAAAAATGCAAGATTCTGTAAGCACTGAATGCTATATACTACCCTATATATTTTACGCTCCTATCACCGTTAATGACATATCAGTTTATTATTTCATTTATTTTATTTTCAAATTCATACAGACTCGTGCCGTATTGTTTTTTTTTTTTTTTTAATTGATTCATTCCATTGATATGGAAGCGATATAATTTATAAAAATAGAAAAAGTAATAATACGATTAAATATAAAATAAAAAATTCAATGATTGGTGAATTTTTTTTCTTTTCGTGTTTGGGTATTTTTATGCATATTTGGTATTTTTTTTTTTTTTGTACCTAAACTATATAATATTTCTACTTTCTACTTATATAAATATGTATATGCATACATTTGTGTGCTTTTTAAAAAGCTTCCTAAGTTTAATAATGATTAATGAGTTCTAATAATAGGTTCAAAACAGGCTATGGAAAGTGTTCTTTTTTTCATACTAAAAGGACAAAACGAGTTATTATATACGTATATTATGAATATTTTATTTAAAATTGCAATCATCTATTTGCAAGCAACAATAGAAGAAAAATATTATTATTATTATTTTAGTTTGGCTTTATTCCAGAGTACAGCATGTTAATAATTGACCTTGAATATATATTATTATTCAAAAACACGCCAAAATATTTTTAACTATAGGTATACGAACAAGGTATGATATTAGTACACGGTATCGTTTTCGTGGATAATGCATAAAGTATACAGAGTGATTCTTTTAATAGTAAACATTCATTATTTAAAAAAATATAAACGTTTTTAGAAATATCTGTTTACATAATCCAAGTCATTACAAATGAGAATTTTTGATTAAAAAATATGATATTTCTTATGTTTTTACCTTTTTAACGGCAACATACATTTTTTATTTTTTATTCAGAAACAGAATATTTTTTTGAAAATTTCAATACATAAAAATTGAATTTTGAGTTTGATTAAATTATTGTCCCTCTTTGATCCAATCCACCGATTTTTATACATAAGAATATTTTTCTTAGGAATATGGAATACAAAAGTAAGTTGTCATTCAAAAAAATAAAACTTAAGAATGATGACCATAATCATATTAAAAAATGTAATCTTAAAATATTGTTTTGCAATGACTTCGAATTATGAAATAAAATATTTTCAACAACATTATTAATACCTACTTTCCGAGATGATAATTGACAACTGTAGAGGAAATATTCACCCAATATATTAAGTAATTCATTATTGAATGTGCTGCAATGGACATTTTAAAATCATGAGTAGTTATATAACTGTAGTAAATATTAAACTAGAATTCATAAAAATATATATATAAATTATATTTATGAATTATTCAATGAAACACATATTAACTGCGTAATATATCTGTTTATTTATTTTTGTCCAAATACTTATATACCTGAGTATCTCGGAAGTATTATATAATAAGTAGGTAGTTAGTTATAAATTATAATATATTGTTATAATATTATACGCAAATATAGTAGATGAATGTCAAGTGCAAGGTGTAAGACTTTATAGACGAGTATAATGTCTATAGTATAATATTATTTTAAATTTTATATTATGTAGGACCTTGACTTCAGCCAACTCCGTATAAAGTATACTTTTTAATACAATTACCAGAAAGTCAAATGTTAAAAATCGTATGTTACACACATCCGGTACAAACATATTTTCATACCAAAACATATTGACATTTTCTGTTAATTTAGAGTGTACCTACCTCTAATAACCATGTTTTCTATGAGATAAAAACAAAAATATAATTTATGAAAATGTATATATTGGGATTATATTATTATATACGAAAGCTACATGCTTATAACAATTAATCAATTAATTTCAAATAATAATGTGTATAGATATAGTTACCATACGACGGATATAAATGCTCTATAGCTCTATAAAAAAATAGACGCCTATAAAATCATCAAAAAATAATTTAATATATATTTTTATCAGTAGCATCAAAATGTCTCTTTCATGTATACATAAAATATAATAATTATAATCAATGTAGGTACTGGTGAATATCATAATTATTCATAATTTGCATAAAATAAAATACAAAAATTTAATTTAAATAAAAAGGATTTCAGAAAATTATTTGTCATATTGTCTTTTTGTTTGATTCTAATACTTCAACTGAGTTCGGTAAACTCAAAATGGAAATTTTAATGAAAGACAATTTGTCAATAGTTTTATTGGTTGCATTTGTATAACCAGATTGGTTGTTACTTTTTAGTTTAAGAGATGTTTTGATAAACAACAAAGATCAATGTTTGATGGTGCTACTAGACATGTTAAACAAAATCTGTTACGGGGTACACAATATACAGTACAATAACACAATAACATCGAATAAAGATTGCGACCAAAGTGTTGTCTCGACTACAATCTATTTTGATGAAGCATTGGAACCTCACACCATATTTAATTATAATGAATGTTAAAACGTTAAATACTTACGTAATATTATTGATTACACTAATGAGTAAAATTACCAATGGAATAGAATAAAATTGATACAATTTATCAGAAATTCTATAAATGAATTACACACTCATCACGTTGCTGTGTTGATAGTTTGCATTATTTTTACGTACATAAGTATATTATATTTTACAAAAAAAAAAAAAAAATGTTTGGAATTCGAAAACGTACATTTGTATTAATGAAATTTATGATCATAATAATTGTGTAAAACATCTATTAAAGTGTCCATGTCAATGTTTTTCATTTTTGTCAACAACACGTTAATGAATAATTGTCGGATAAAGAAAGGCTAAATGACATTTATTAGAGTATTTGGAATCGGAGATGACCTTCACATCATGACTTTCTCAAAATAAACTTAAGATAATGGTCTCAAACTGATATTAATGATTCAGTCGATTTTTATTTATAGCCTGGAAACTGTGCGCTGTGTAATAGTTTTATAACGTTCTCTAACCGTCCTCTGGATTGACCCGAGCTTCGTTCGGGTGTAAGGGAGTGTTGCTATACTGCTGCTCGTGCTGGTGTGCAGCCAACATTTACCAAAATAGCTTACGATTTCCGGAAGAGAAAGGATATATTCATACCAAATGAACCTAATGTAAACATATACCTTTGAAATTGTATATTGATCGTCACGTCTCAACTATTGATGTAATCCAAGTTCAACGGTATCGACATTATGTATAAATTATTGTTCCGTTTGACTGATATATTTAAATAATCAAGTAACTATTGAATAATACGATTAAATTGAATTATAAACGATAGATTACCTACAATTCATAGGTAATTTGCTTAAATAATAAACATCATTTATTATTGACTTGATAAATTAAAATCAACAATTCTTAATTAAACCATTAATAGCAATTAGAAATACAACAAAATTAATAATAAAAATTTTTTCATCATAGATTTATTTAAAATGTGTAAAATATAATAATATAATGTGTTGGAAATAACTAAAAAATGCTAATATTTGCATGTTCACTAAAAACTTATCGGTTTATTCAAAACTTTAAAAAATACTGAATATAAATTGTTTACATTATAAAACGAATTTTTTTATAAACAATATAAACTATTAAGTATGCGCAAAAATAAAAATGCAAATCCTTTAACTTTTCTGTCTTGTATTAATAATATATTTGCCTATGATAAAATACTACGTCGGCACATATTTTTAAAATAAAAATATGCAGTACCTACCTACATTTTATACTTTGAGCAATAAATAATGAACTCACTCGGGCTCTGATTAAGAAAAACAACATGTCGTTAACGATCTTGAATGCACTTTATGGAAAATATATTATATATTATTACTTTATCGGACCACCTATAAGGGTCAGACTTAATGAAGTTCAATTCAATTTGGATTCTATGAGAATTGTTCCAACGGGTCAGAACACTAACTTCAAATTAAAGGACAATTTGTTTCTTTGTTGAAAATTAGTGTATTATATTCGGTATGTAGTAATCATAATTATTCACAATAGTTGAGTCCTGAATATATATATATATATTTTTTTTTTGACTAGACTTGTTGCAATAAAAATGAATATTTAAATGTTTATATTTAAAATACTAGATGTGTGATAAAGAAGAAATATAATGTAAATTTTTAAACCACATATAAAAGTTATTTTTTATACTCTACATTTTTTAGATTTGGAGTGGTTTTAAAATTATATATAGCATTATACCAATATTTGTTGTTTTTTTAAATACTTTTTTCTGGCAATTTAAGTCATCTAGCTTCTAAAAATGTTTCTTCCAATCATTATATTTCGAAATTTCAACTCAATGTATACTTATATAAAATAGATTCATAATAAGTTGTTTAAAAAGGTAATTTATAACCATAATATAACAATGCATATTCCAAAATATATAAATAATTTATTAAATTAAAATGTCTATATCTAAGTACACTTATTATAATATAAAAGTTATGTTTTACAGTTTTTATTATACCGATGTTCAGTTAGTAGTCAACTCATATCGGTCAAACTTAATGTCAGAATCCGAAGGATAGTCTGACGTATTGTTACATATTAAAGAGTTGGTGAAAACTAAAAGAAATTTAGTTACAAGTACGAATTTTCCAAAATCAGTCTAAAAATGTAAAAATTATTTTCTTAAAAAGAAAAAATTGTGTCTGTTGGCCGTGGACGATCGATAGTAACACTGCTGCGTCATACACCTAAAGATAAATGAACTCAAACGGAAGGCTCCAATCCTCTTGCAAGTGGAATTGAATGACGAGTGGAGAAATGAAAAATACTGACATACGGTGCGATTCAAAATGTATGTGAATTAAATATATTTACTTCTCATATAGATGGAATTGTGAATTAGGTCAATTGGGTCATTATCCAGACTAATGATTTATTAAAAAACAATTACGATATTTGGAATGTCTTTTGTATTTTTGTAATGACAAAAAACAAAATAATGGTAAATTAATTAGATTTTGTATTTGTTAATCTTTCAATAATGTCTGTTGATTAAAGATAAAATATTTTATAATTTTCTATTTTCTTAATAAGTATTTTAATGGTTTATACTTTTAGTTTTTTTATTTATATTAGCTACCTATATAATTATTTTTATTCGCGTTTTACCTGTAGTTTGCATAGGGTGTCTTAGTGTCTGTAGCAGATTAATGTCTTTAGTCTACTGTCTGACCTAGAAAAATGAAAATTGCTTAGTTACAATTTTATGATAAGAGAAATAGTATTTTTTATTTTGCTATCCATGGCATTTTTATTAGCGATTAAAAAATTATAATGCTTAAAAAGATAAACGATTATAATAATATAATATGGTATACTAATGACCAACGAATTACAATAATAATATTTAATCATCCAATTTATTATAATCCCGGCAAAAATATTGCAATGAGATACTGAGACAGAAAAATGAAATACTATACATTGTATACAAAATCGATTTTCACAGAGCAAATTAATTAAAATTGGACTAGTGTAGATTTTAAGTGAATTAGGTCAATAAAATTGTAGCCAAACTAATCAAATTAGTCGAAACTATGTAAATGGCCGCGACGACTCTACGTCTCCGTCGCCGTCGTCGTTTCCAATTCCAAAATTCAGCAATCGTACGAATCATGTACGAGTAATTGCTATAGAAGTATAATAGTTACATAGCAGGAAAAACAAATATTGTGGAAAAAATACATGTTAGGCGTGTTTACGTATATTCCTATGCGCACGTAGTTTTTCTCTTCAAATCGCCACGCTGTCGCCGTGGTAACCCCATTCCCCCGTAAAATGTTCAATGGTTGTTTTTAGCTCTATAGCGACCCCTTATATTTTCTCGAAAGGGGAGTGATGAGTCGAGCGAGTGATTTCGGAAAGCAACGCATAGAGCGAGTGATTCACCGTCAGGCGTCTAGTTCTTTTTTTTTTTTTTTATGTTTTATCGCGTGTTATACATAAATACGGCTACCGTCACACACTCAGACGTCATTATTGTTATTAATATTGAATGACGTGTGATATTTATGTCCAAACGATTTTTGGAAACACATAAAAACCAAACGAAGGACGATGGTAATAATAGTCGTCGTTCCGATTCTCACGGGAAATTCGTATCGTTCATCGGTATTGCCGATTAATTATGAAACGATAATCGTCCGCGAAATACATACACGAAATCACCACGATAACGCGTAGGCGTATCTTTAAACACGTTATACACAGCGCGATTCAAAGGGTAAATGGACATTTCTCCCCCCCCGACTGTTTTCGGTGTAGTAGGACATTTTCTCGGATATATTTTTGATGCAAACATTTCCCCCTCCCTTTTTTTTAAATGTTTACTATTTTATAATATTATATTATTTATTATTTAATATGAAATTATTTTTTTCAAATAAAATATAAAATATAATATTTTTTTTTTTATTTTCATAAATATAATAAATTATAGATGTAAACATGTACCCATATGATAAACTGAGCATGGCCGGTTTCGGCCAAAAGTATACCTTTCCTTTTTCCGCCGTATGAAAAAAAAAAAAAACGTATAAGTTAGCATTCGACAAACTAATGTGACTATAATATATTTGAATATATTTTTTTTTAATTTTGTTACGTTCCAGATATTATGAGGAACCTTGTTCTTGTTTAATTTTAAATCTTTTTTTACTCGTATAAATTTTATCGAAGGTATATAAATCGAAAAAAATCAAACACCTGTCCATATTTAATAGAACATTTTTTTAAACTATTTATTTGTCTAAACAATAATTTGTCGAATGCTATCCCATAAAGTTTACCGTATGGCGGAAAGGGGAAAGGCATACTTCTGGCGGAAACGGTCGGTAATTCCCGATAAGCTCAGATGCTCGATTTCAAGCACAATAATCATCTGTCTTGCATTTACTCTGGGGAAAACTGGTGGACTACAATGTGTAAAAACGCTGCTGTCAGATCCCGCGCAGAAATTCCTATACGGTAGGCACATTAAATGTAATTGTCACTGCGGTCCTCGGAAAGTTTTTCGCCGAACGGGTAAATTGTCGGCGCAGGACTGCGGGCGACGGCATCACGCCTACATTATTATTATATTCAATTGTCTCTGGTGCCACTATTCCACCTATATATATATATATAGCATATACGACGAAAGTAACGAAACCGAATAAATTGCATTCGCACGCGATCGCGGTCGCTGACGTCGACGGCCACGAAGACGTGATGAAGGAGGAGGAGAGGAGGAAGACGCAGTGGTGTTTTACTTATATTATTATATGGGTGGTGTCGGCGGTTGTGCCTATGTAATGCAATAATGGCCGCGGCAGTTAGTGGTACATTATAATTCCAAGTGCATATATATATTATAATGTATTGGAGGTCATTGGACCATTGGAACAAAGAGGTCGGCTCGACGGCTGAAAAAGAAAAGCGCGTACCTACGCCTCCGCCTGGCACCTCCGCGACGACGTAACACCGAAAAGAGCAGCCCACGCCGCGCGCAGCAGCAGTATCCGCGGCATCGGCCGGTGGGAGAAAAAGAAACGACTCGCGATGTGGTGGAAAAAAATAAATAACGTACAATATTATTGTGGTGTGTGTGTGTGTGTGTGTGTGTGTGTATGCCATTGGCGCGAACGATGTGCGGCCGATGTCCTTGAACTCTTAAGTCGGCGACGACGGCGGCGGCGGCAACTCTGCAACGCGCGCTCGCGTGACGGCGGCGCGATAGGGTCTAAGACCTTTCGCGCGCTCGTCCGCCAAGTTGTTGCCGCCGCCGCCGCTGCTGCTGCTGCACCGTACGTACGACCGACGCCGCCGCCGCCGCCGCCGCCGTTTGCCGTCGATGACCGCGCGGCGATTTTTTTTTTCCTCCGTCGCATTCGTGCGCACGCGACGCGTAGGCATTATTATATCGTCATCGCCACTGCTGCTGCAGGATGCAACCGTACTGTACGACAATATCCGTTATTGCTCGTCTGTTACGATATCGTGAACGGCTCACACTCTCCGACACATTATTGTTGTTGTCGTTAATGTTGAACGTTCGTGTCCATTGGAAGGGTGGACGGGATTGTCCGGTGCAAACGCTATAACACCAGCAGTTGTACGCGCGACGAACGCGTACGGTAATAAAGTGCAGTAATGTTCGGTACGGTGTTCGGTTCAGCGGCAAAAATACTGCACACACACACACACACACACAGGGTTCGGGTTTGATTTTTATACGGTTTTGCACGGTTAGCCGGATGTCTTTCGAGAAATCGACGAACGAAAGATTTTGAATCGGGCACGCAGCAAACTATCGCGGGCTCAAAATTTTCGATGCCATAATCTCGCGTGATCTCGGCAAAACGCCGTGGCGATTGTTTTCACCGAACGTGTATATGGAACGTATGATATTATGAGTTTCTCTTTCGATTACCCGGCAAACCAAATATTTATAAAATTACAGACACGGTGGTGTAAAAATAGAAATAAATCTTCCAGAAGAGTAGACAAACAACCTGCCGCCTGGTTATTAGATATTACCTAGCTGAAATTGTACAAGGTGGTGCCTACGTGTCATCGAGTATGTGTATAGTACCTATACATTATGTAGGCAGGTACGTCTAATATCTAGTTATGCTAGAAAAGTGAAACTTGTATACGGAGAATATAATCTATTATAAAATAACGCCACGGCAGTGACGGCACAGGCGCACCCATCATGTCCTTCGAGATAATATTTGATTTACGTTATTCGAGTTTTACTTTTGCGAATGTATTTCAACTCTGCAATAATGTTTCATATATATATATATATATTAATAGCGTGGTCTTTCATTTTTATACACCTAAGTAAATTAGATATTTTATGAAACGAAGACTTCGTGTTTTGTATGAACTACGCATATTTTATAAAAATAAATATGTACAGCGATATCTTAGTTTTGAAATTTTTTTACATCGACACAATATAAACATTCAAATCAGTGTCTAACTTGAAAACAGTGTAATTATTATTCCTCGGCATACGGAACTGCCAGTCGTTTACTATCTGAATACGAACTAATTAAATAAATCAACTGATATTTGTGTCGCACGGGTACATGCTAATGATATTTGTATGTATTTGTGCAAGTATATGCAACTATACATGCATAACTGAAAATTAAAATGATTTACGTTCAACTGAATAATTCATATTATTTATAAATAATAACTATTAAAACGTTACGATTTGAATACAATCGGATAAAACTAAAAACTTGGCAAGTGACCGAGTGACGGCCAAATTTTAACAAATACAACCTTATATTACCTCCGACATAATATCGTCTTCCGTAGACATGTGTTTAATGTCATTAATCCGGCTTGACTGTTTGAGTCTAACGCTACGTGAAAAATAATTGAAACAAAACATATGTGGATATCACTTGTAGTAGCATTTGAGTGTAGAGAAAAAACATAACAAACGCCTTAAGCTGAGCATCCCAAATCATAAAATTAGTATGTCAATTGATTAAAAGTTAACAGATTTGTTCTAACAAACTATGTTAAATTTTAATTTCACGAGTTTAAGTACAATTTATAATTTATAAAATAGTTTCTAAATGCGATTTTTTATAATAGTAGTTTTCAATGTTCAACACAATTTGATAATAATATTATTTACCACTAAAGCAACAATGGGCCAATATTGTTCAGAAAAACACAACGTCCTGGTAAAACTTGACTGATAATTGGCATGATAGTTTTTTTAATAATTTTATTTCTAATCAAGTTTTCAAAACCTATCTAGCCAATGCAAATAAAATATCCTTTTTTACAAAACGTATAATAGGCCCCTTTGACATGGACCAAAGAATCGTAATCATGGAAGTAGATAAATGGAATGTTTTTTTTTTTTTTTTTTTTTTTTTTTTATTAGAATTAAGGCTTCAACTACTGAGGTCATTAGCCTGTTTGTCGGTTTTTACTGTGGGTTGAGGAACGGTTGAGTTGGAACACGTTATTTGTATGTGTGGCAAGGATTTGTTGCTAAAAACCCGGGTGGTCACCCATCCGGGAACTAGCAACACCGGCCGGTACGTACACTCAAGGCGTTTCCGCAGTTGAGCGTACGACCGCGCCACACTCTAATTCAAAATGGAATGTTTTTGTCGCTATAGTATGCGCAAGACAGACGGATAGAGAAATCAAATGTTGATATTACGGCCCCTTAAATACTTTCGATATTATGATTTGGGACGATCGTGGTCATTTACTTTCTATGGTCGTGGCTACATAATAAGTATACATAATTGCTCTGCTGTGGCTCAGCGTTTTTACAGTTTCACACAAATTTTAAGTTTTTTTCATATCATAGCGTTAGATATTTATATAATTATACGTCATGTACTATATAATATATTTAAATATAATAAATGAATACAAAATATAAAATATACGAATATTGTTTCAATAGTAAGTTAGAAGTAAGAAGTGTGGGGATAGAAGCAAAAAAAAAATATAGCTAAAATTGTTCTAAAAATCATTAAAGTATAGAATTGTATACGGTATGCATTCCAAGTACTTTTTCCCCTTCAAAACGTGAGTCACAGCTGAACAATAATATATAATATATAAATATATAGTATTATAATGCACAATCGACGTAGTCGTATATGTTACTTATATGTATAGATATAAGGGTAAGGGAGACATTTTATACTATTATTAACAAAATGGCTGGTGGGTGTGGTCGGATGATGGATACTACTATAGAATGTTTGGTCAATATAGTTTATTAAATACAGCGTCTCGCTTAGTAGAATTCGCTAAAAATAGTAAAATGCATATGAAAAATAATTAAATTGTATAAACAAGTGAGGTAACCAGGAATTTTGCATCGCTGCGCAGACGAGAACTCCGGCTAGCGCGACCTAACCTTCAAAACCAAAACGAAAAATATCGAAAAATCATCCACGGAGTCAAACAATTCTGATAAACGGAACTCAGCGTTAAAACCACGCTCGTCATTACAATTTTTGCACTTACGGTTTATCGCAGGTCGGTAGTTTTATCGTCGAACTTTTTGGAAATAACTGCAGAGAAAGTCATCGAAATAAATGAACACTTCTCAGTTCCGGACTAGACTACACTTCCAATTATTATTATTAGGTATAGGTGATAAATACGTGAATTTCTTGTAGAACTTTATGGTAATTTTGTCCATTCTTAGAAAATTAAAAAAAAATAAATAAATATACACTGTACCTAAGTGTCAGACCTAAATGAATGCGTTCGTCTTAATATTTATGCAGAAACATGGTATTGCATTACCGTTGCATTTTGCGTTCTACGATCTGACAACTCGTTCGTACATAGTATAACGTTACAATATGTGTACCACAATGTTATACGCATGTGCAATGGATATAAACTCTAGAGATATATTATTACGAAAATTTACACGACGCGTGACGACGACGTCGAAAGTTGGGAGAAAACTATTTTCCGTTTCACCTTCAGACGAAGTGTGACGACTGGGACGTATTTTTGACGAAATCGACGTGAATTCGTTAACTGTTCCAAGGTTGTTTTATAATACATATACCGTACTAGACTATAAAAATGCACACTAAACGACAAAAAAAAAATTAAAAATAAAGAAGAA
Source organism: Pentalonia nigronervosa (assembly GCA_014851325.1). Lineage (NCBI taxonomy): Eukaryota > Metazoa > Arthropoda > Insecta > Hemiptera > Aphididae > Pentalonia > Pentalonia nigronervosa. Next base: position 77,473 of record JACXSJ010000580.1, read on the forward strand.
GCACACCGCGCTGACAATAATTATTGTATTATTCACATACGATTATTATTATAATATGTGCGCAGTAAAATCGTCGCAGTCGGCTGAAACGTTCTTTGAAAGCGAATCGCAGAGTAAAAAATTACATAAAATGCACCCTTTATATTTGTTCAAAAATTTCGTTAATAACACACGCGCCAACAGCGGCGGTTATATTATTATCGACGAAAAATACCGCTCCGATGCTCGTAACATAATCTATTATATTACCTACATACAGTTTAAACATAATATATTATAATCGTGTAATAGACTCCACCGCGACAACAACAACACAATGTTTTATATACATGCAAAAGCGTGTAAACGTCATCATAATATAATAATAACGGCTGTACACTGTACAGGTATCACTGTTTATCAGCATATTTCGTTAAATTTTAGCTACATCGAAAATAAAAAAATCGATGGCTGCAAATTTTTAATTTACCCATGTAGAGTATCATCACAACACCACTTGCAATTATATACAATTATTTTTTTCACGAGAACCTTTGTGTTTTTACCAAGACGACCGCGGTCGTTGGATTTATTTCGTTCATAACACGTGCACATGAAGTTGGCCCCCCCGACTTGACATAGAGACTCCAAACCGATGCCAATATTTAGCGACCTTTTTTGCAACTTTAAGCAACCAACATTAAATAAATTAAAACCTATAACTTCGTGACCAAAACCAACAAATAAAAATTGGGAATCAACTTCAGACAGCACCCTCCCCCTCCGACGTTGTCCTACCGACTTCAGACATGTGCCAATATTTAGCAACCTATTTGCAACTTCCTTTTTTACAAGTTTTACCAAAAAACACGATCGGAGAGACTATTAAACTGAGAATATTTTTTTTTGTATTTACCTATTTTTATTAGGGACATTTTATATTAGAATATTATAATGTATATCATTAGGTATCTATTTTTAAATATTAAAGGTATAAAAAATAATAATAAAATAACAAAAATATAAAAAACTCATTCTGTACTTCTTGACTATAACCTTATTTATGGAATTTTGTAAAATAAATATGATGATATGACGTACTTAAATTAATTTAAAATGAAGAATAGAACTTTAAGCAACTTTGATTCAAACTTTACAGTATATTGACTAACCAGCTGACGGTAATCGTGCGTGTCGCTTCTTGTTTGAGAAACGTACTGATATACCCAACAACTGTTGAAAAAAGCTTCGAGCGCGACCTGCTGTGAAATGATATTATAATGCACGTGACTTAAATTCACACTAATTGCACCCACGAGATTACGTGTATGTAGGTAAACAGGGTTACTACCTGTAGTATTTACATGCGGTTTCTATTCAGCGAATATCAGCTTTCGGATTTACGTACCTACTCGGCGAAGTGGCTCAAAAATATTTCAAAGACCACCAAAATAAAAACGGACCTAATCGCTTCACTCGCAATAATAAATATAACTTGCAAGTGTAATCGGATAATCAGATTTCAGCCAATGACATTATTTTGACAATAATGAGTTATTGTTAATACCTAATAGTTTATGGTCGGAAACTCAGAACGGTACTTTAGCCAGTAACGATACGTACGCGGCAAATGTCGACAACTTATATGATGTGAGCAACACACAATTAATAACCCTGTTTTATAATACTTGTAATCACTTATCATACAATGTTAAACCTTAAACCGGGCTTAAAATCTCAAACATCGAGTTGTGTGGTGGACAGCACACAGAAAACGCGTTGTATGTTCATAATATACGTCGTTTGACGACTATATGATCTATGACGAGTTCTATAGCAAATAACATTATCATTGTCCGTCATTCGGTCGTTAGGCGCAAATGCATTATTATTGTGCGTTTGATTCTTTTTGTGGTGTATGCCTAGCCGGAACGACGGCTTAGCTAAGTACACATCAAATATTCATATCGCTGGCATGGACGGCATCAAGTGGATACAAATAAAAGGAATAAAAAATGATAAAATAAAACAAAGCGCGGTTGCCTATTAAATATTTTAAACTAAACGCATACATCGTATTATAGGTATATTTCGAAAAACGAGGGGAGATAAAACGTCGTCTACAGACGTCCTACGAATCCGTTCGAATGCAAGTTTATAACAATATTATAAAATTGTATCAAGTCTCAAATGGTGATTTACCTGATGACTATTATTTTGTTGTCAGTCTGTTGTGGCGTAATATTTTATTGGACGTGCCTTCCGTCGTGTAGCGGAGAATAGCGGTAAATGCTGGAAAAAGATTTTCCCCGGGCTTTTTTTGTTTCATAATTTTTCATTCATATTAGCATATTCCGATGAAATTGTAAGTAAGTATTTCAATACAACCATTTAAAAATGAAAAAAAAATAGTGATTATTTTCATAAAAAAAAAAAAACAATTTTAATTGAACGACCTAATTTTAACGTTTTATTACTATTAATGTATTATTTACTTAATACAAAATAATTAAAAATAATTTTTAATATAGAATAAATTGATTTTTTTTCGTTATGTTATTCTTTGTTGTTAAAGTGTGGGTTAAATGTTGTATGGGGACTTAAGGGTAGACATACTATAACATCTATATTCTACATATACTATCTAAAAATCGTATCTCTATTTTCATGTATATGTATATTATATTATGTAAAGAAAAATTGTCGATATCCCTGCCCGGGACAAATTCCCAATGACAACGTCGTAATAAAAATGTCTATATAATGTGATGACGTGTCGTGCTCGTTATTCCTAAGTACTATAGGTATGAGTATTATAAAGTTGCCAATTTAAAAATGTGTATACTCGTATAGAGTAATAATATGCGAAATACCTTAAATTATATCGTACAGATAAATCGAGCGACGTCCGAGTCTGACACAAAATCCAATAATATTTGTTAAATATAATAATATTATTGTTATAATATCATGTTGTTACTGTTTGTTACATATTTATAAACAGGATACGTTTATTAACGAGCTAACGGAACGATAACGACTGACACACCACACACACATCCAATTGACCTATGACCTGTACATTATAATATATAGTCATCGGCGTCCCATGTACAATATACCAAATACACTTAACCACTTACGATGGTTTACGGTTTTAAGGGTAACCGCCAATCGCAACCATTATGTTGTAAATTTTTTTATAGATCTATCTGTATATCGGTGTGGACGACAAACTGGTAAAGTATAAAAGTATAGTAAATAGGTCGATGGTTTTAAAGGAACAAATGAGTAAATATTGATACGAACAAACGCATCGCTATTGATAAACGACAAAATAATGTAAACAAAACAAACTTTTGTTCGAAAAAATAACATTATAATTACGGTAATGACATGTTTGTAAAAAATAAAAACATGTTATAGTTTAAAACTCGCACGTAGCACATATATTACATTACTCATATTACTACACCCGTGTTATATAAGAATAGTATAACATTCAATTTATATTATTATTGATCAAACACTATAATATTATATGAGATTTCGTTATACCGTTATTAGGTGCCTCGTCGGATGGCGTATTTTACCAATATTTCTACAAAATATCAATTTTTTTCAATCATATAAGTAAAAGTTATAAACTATTATTGTTAATATCGAACGACCTGCATTATGTAGGTACTTCTCTACCAATCGCCAAGACTGGCTGAAAAAGTACTTACGTAAAACTTTAACCAGTGCATCAAATTATTCCAAGATATTCCTGTGTATATCACTAAAAAGTAAAAACAAGTATTTTATGAATACACTTATAAACTATGCATTTTTTACCGGACATTTACTTCTGTTGTAACTTGGACGTTTTGGCGGAATAATAAGCCCATCAGTGTTGTATTATTATTTTTTTTTTTTTTTTCGTGATTATCGTTTAATATTATTCAGTTATCACGGTCAGAGGACAAGAATATATAAATCGTGGAAAAATACATTTTTACGTTTCAAACTAAATCTGAAATAGATTATAATTAATAAAAATAATCGATTAATTTGCTTTTTTTTCAAAAACACCTAAATCGTTCGTGTTTTATATTGCATAATATATAATATAATGATGAGGTAGTTTTATTCTACGTTTTAATTATTAAAAAAAAAAAGCAAAACATGCTTCAATACTTAACGTTTCAATTGCACTGCAGCAGTTCGGTCTTCAGTGTAGGTACACATTAAAAATATTAATTATAGGTAATTATAATATAGAAATGCGAATTCAACTAAGATAAGTACCTATATTATTATATGATTGAAATCATAAAAAAGCAGCGAGCTAAATAACAAAAGTAAAAAATGAAGCGTGTACTGGAAAGTTAAGAATATATAATAATTATACGCTACATAATGTATGTATAGATTGCAATAAAAATTAACTCTCGTCAAAAAAAAAACAATTTAATCTTTTCCATACCTATTGCAATAAAGATCAGAGAGTACTTCTAACAATCAGTTCAAAAGAAAGCGATGAAGACGCTATGTAAAAACGAAAAACAATTCCAATTATTAATTAGTTATTCGTCTACTATGCAGAATTATTGATACAACGTAAAATCATGGAATTTAAAGAACATAACTTTTTAATTTACAATTGATAAAAATATTTTATTAAACCGTTATTCCATACATTTTTAAATATACATTGTTATAATCATATTTCAATAAAAATACCATTTGTATTATTTGATGTATATAAATTTATACATTAATTTATTTTGTAGATAAAGTGATTAAGTACGCTCTTAAACTTTTATTCCAGTTCACAATTATCAATAATTTTTGTCTGACATTGAAAATTATTAATTAATAATTTAACTTTTACTCGATGCAATTATTTAGAAATGCAAAGTACAGATAGTACAAATATTCAGGGCAATCTTGAATTATTAAACAACCAGAAATTAAAATAGATGAGTTTCTCAATCATCCGATCAATATGGCCAACATTTCCATATCAACAAATTAAAAAAACCCAGGATTTTGTTTTGCTGTAAATTAGGTTTTTTAATATCATATTAAAATCATAGGTTTTAATTCAATGATACAAAAAACAATTCTGAATCTTATATTTTTATCTTTTTAATTGAAAAATAAATGTTGTCAAAACTAAAAAGTTTTGTACATTTAAAAAGTCTATAAATAGCTTAAAATTAGTCTAAAATTTAAATATTTTCATCTCTTTAATCCCATTTTATATTAAGCTCAGAATTCAGATTAAAGCTTGTACGTATATTGTGTATAATATTTTTTTCATCCTTATCAGGTATTCAAAAACTAAAGGGTATAAAAGTTGAACCAAAGTACCGGACTGCTATATTGTTTATGCTATATTCAATGATTTCTTTTTAAGTTTCCGTACCTATATCTTTAATATTATATATATATAATGTACATTTCAAATATTTTCAAAATATTACTTTCAAATGTATAATAATAATTCAATACAATATAAATTACATAATATGTCAGAATATAAGAGAAGCGAGACGTGTTCCCTTCGTCCTTCCCTTTGTATCGGGATCGTTATTTTTTTCTGTACTCGGTCAAAAATTCTGGTTAAATGTTGTTTATGTACATGAAATGATTATTATTAGTATCATATCGTATAAGACACTCGTAAAAGATATTTCGTACAACTTAAGGTACCTGCCTAATTGTAAATTGTAACCAGTTTCTCACGGCGTCAATAGCCACAATTATAATGGTCTAATAAAACAAAGTAAATATTAAACTATTGGAAAATTCAAAATATTTTTTGTATCTCGAAATATTTATGATATTATTATCGTATATAATACTTCCCATAAATATTATGAGTAGGAGTAGTGATCATACTTAGTATTACCTACTATAAAAGCACATTTTTTATATTTTAAATTCTGGAATTTATTTGTCGAGCTGTACTACCGTGATGAAAACTAGAAACGAAATAATTTTCGTGACTAAAAATAAGTGAGCTAATTCGTTCTAAGCATTGAAAATATCGAGTAAATTAATAGATACTATTTTTGAATATTAAATCAAGATTGAATCGTTTTTATATTGAATGTTAAGAATTACAAACACTTACCATAATTATTGTTCAAGGAAAATTAATTTTGATTATAATATTATGTAACGTCATCAACAGAATTCTAGTTTATTGCGTCGATTCAACGAACGTCCTCAACAATAACAATATATATATCTACGTTAGTTTCGGCATTACAAAGGAGTCATCTATAAGAAACAAATTGTTTAGTAAATATGTATTATGATTTAAATAATATTTTATACAATCATTCACTGTGTTAATAATATATGTAAATATTAAATTGGCGTTCTAATACCTTAATGGTGACAAACCCTTTCGTTACAAATAGAAATAATAATTGTTATAAAACATCATTAAATCCTTTAAATAATTCACACTGATGTCTGTATATAAGTGATAATTTTTGTTAGCTGAAAGTACTTGTTTTAGTATCCATTAATATTGTAATTACACGCAAATAAAACTAAAAAGATAATTTTGTGAATTGAGGTGTTGCCTAATAATTGCGTTAATAACAATAACGGAAGCAGCGCCACAAAAAAAGACCCCCAAAAAATGTATTGTTTTAATATGGTATAAAATATCGCTGCACCACGATAGCGCACTTTTTTTTTTTGACCCAACTAATAATTACCACACGATTGCACACCACATGATATAGATATATACTACATAATATTATAATTTATGTACAACATAAAATAATATATACAATTATCCAATACATATATTTTTATAATTTTTATATGCATTTACCCAATAACAAATTATTAAATCACAAATGTTCTTTCCAATTATGACATGCTTAAGACTGACAATAAATTATTATTGTTGGCTTGGTTAAATTATTTTTATTTCTAAATTATTGTTTTAAAAAATACTAAAATAAAATCTAGACTATTGACTATATAATTAATCATGTACTATATTATATCATTCAGAACGAAAATTTAGAAAAAAAAAACAATTTTTAACCAAGCCAACGATGATAGTTTATTATCAGTCCGAAACTTGTAACAATTGGGAAGGAAAATTGTAAATTAATAATTAGTTATTGAGTGTATGTATATGAAAATTAAAAAAAAAATATGTATTGGATAAAAACGTATATATTATTTTATGTTGTACATAAATTATAATATTATGTAGTATATACTCATATCATTCTGTGCGCAATCGTGTAATAATTAGTTTGGTCAAAAAAGAAAGAAGTGCACAATCGTGTTGCAGCAATAAAATATATCATATATCATAATATACATTATTGCCGGTTTTTGGATTATACAGCGGCACAGCGCTCTGGGCAATCTAGAGAAGTGGTTCCCAACCTTTTTTATTCTACGCCCCCCCCCTTGGTAAATTTCCAAAAATCTCATGCCCCACCTTAAATTAGAGTTTAGACAACATTTTTTTTTTTTGTAAGCCGTACAAATACATTTTACAAAATAACTATGCATATTATACAACGAACGACTTATTTATTTTTTCCATAATTTTAAATATAAAATATAGATAAATTAATTTTATAATTAATAACATTGTTTTTATATTTTTAAATACAATTCTATAAATAGTTTTATATTAAATATTATCGGTAAAATAAATTTAATGAGAAAATTGTTTTTTGCTCATCAAGTCCATAGACCGCGGGGATCGTTATTTTATCATCACTATTATATTCCCCCCTCCCCCCCATTTGGAAATCACTGATTTAGAGACACTATAACTTATACCTGTTGGTAGTCTGGTATAGTATCGAAATATCATATATAATACACATCCCACGCGCGCTACAGGTACCCGAGTCGGACGATTTGTAAAGGTTCAAGCACGCCTTTTCCCAATGTTTGAGACAATGCATATTATAATAAACGCATGTGGCTGCATAATATTATGAAGGTAAATGCGCGTGTCTGTTGTATAGGCGCAGTAACATCGTGCATTTCACACGGTAAATATATTATATCATGAATGCGTATACTACACACGTTATTATAATATATAATCTGTGGCCGGCGCACTCGATTTGACGTGCATATTATATGATATAGCGGTACAATGCGTTCGACCATTAGTGTTTTTATTCATAAAAATGTTTCACGCCACGCGCGCGTAGGAGCCTACGATGCCTATACACACACGTGCGCTAGCGCGTGCATCATATCAAGTATTTTCTTGTATTTTAGGAAGATTAAAAACGCCGTCGTCGCAGTGTCTGGTGGTGGTGGTGGTGGTGGTGGTGGTGGGCTTCGGATGGAATTTCGCGGAGGTTCGTTTTTAAGCGCGTGGAAAAAAAAAACGTCTTTCAACTGACGCGACGCGTGTGCAGACCGTCCCAGAACAACGTAATACAACGATGCGATGGCACGCGAGAATACAGAAAATAAAAAAAAAATAGTCGTCACATCTTTCACCGCGGAATATAGCTGAGTTTTCCTATGCCCGGAAAGATAAAACTAATAGAAAAAATCGTCACGCACATATTACCATGCCGCGCCGACGTCCGAGAGATAAAAAAAATCAGCGCCGACAGTATAGTTACATATAGTACATATTACACGATGTCATGTATATGCCTAATAACCAGGGATCATATAACTTGTAGCATTTGCATATTTTCATTGAGTGATCTCAGAGATACCTGTGTGAGCAATAATTTTTTTTTTTCAGGAAACCACGAAGTTATATATGCGAAAGTTTTTGTTGCATATTTTTACATATTTCGAAGTTTTTGTGCTATTTTGTTTTTTTTTTTTTTTTTTTGTGTGTTCATTTCAATACCTATAGAATTCAAAACACACTTAATAACAAGAATAATTTATACAGTCTTCAATAGCTTCATATATGTCGTATCTATTCTAAGAGAACAAAGTATTAGTTTGTGCTTTGTGCCCACATATTTAATTGTAGGTAATCGCTAGATTTTTTTCGTTACTCGTTTTTGTTAGGTTACGTTTTATCGGGTGTTCGCAAAGAAAATTTATGTCTTTCGCTTAAACTCAGTAATCCGAATTTTTCTTTTATATAGTTTCCAGGTATTCCGATAAATTTACATATTGTTAAAATCAATAGATAATTGTATTTTGAAAATGGAATATTACTCAATAATAATCTTTTTTCTTACATTATAAAATAATAAATAATAATTCAATTTTTAAAATTAATTTTTTTTTTCATTTTATATAATTTTTAGTGCATATTTAAGCGCTTATATGAATGTTTTTAACAGCATATTATAGCGCTTATAGCAAACTTTTTTAGAGCTACAGTTTATGAGCCTTGCTAATAAATATATAGTTAATAAATAGTTGGATTATTCACGCAAATAGCGGGTAAACGACCGTACAAATGACAATAAAAAATCGTTTTCTTAGCATTTTTTTCAACTTTATACGCGTCTTTTTCTATATATATATATATATACACATATATAATAAACCAGAAGCCATTAAAAGAAATTAGAAGTCCGCGTACCATCATTGATAACTTGATCCTGACACTCAAATGTGTCACCTGATATTTTAACATCTAAATTATGAACTGGTAATGAATTATCGAATAACATTTTTGATAAAATATCACTAGTTTATTATTTAAAAAATATTCTTAGAATATTGAAAAGTTCTACACTTTGAGTAAATAATTCAATAAATTAAATCACGAACAATATACTTTACTATATTTTTTAATTTAACTCGACTGAAGTTTAGGGTTGTTCATAAATTATTTCGTTCAAAACTACAGTATTATTATAATATACATATTATAATTTATAGTGTCCATCTGCACACGAAGATATGAGACTCGTGTCTCTCATAAAATCGCCCGAGGTTTTTTTTTTTTTTGACGTCTATTTCGATTTCAAAAATAGTCATCGAAGTCGTGTACGACGTAAACGATTAAAAAAAAAAACATTACACAAAGATTAATTGTAAAATAAATAATGGTCCCCGTTTGACGATCATCAAGTATCCGACGACAACTCGAGCGCAGCCGTACTGCCTGGCTGGCCATCGCGTACGTCGTGCGCATCAATCGTTGGTACTACCCTTATCCTTTGGCCACACCTCGGCCGGACGTACGGAGACGTTCCGTCGTACCGCTTTCCGTGGTACCTCGAGCCGGCGGGGACGAAATATGCAACGCGCGGGCCCCCCGAGTGTGAAACGCGAGCAGAGGTCAACGGTCCGAGTCGGAAGCTGCTGGACACCCGCGGCCGTGGCCGCCGTCGGTGATCTCTGGCAAGTGCGTAAACGACGGCTACATCGGCGGACCGTACCGGAACGGATTCGCGAACGCGCGCGCGGGACAGACGACCAAAGCGTTTCTCCGGCCGACCAGGCTGAGGTCCGGACAAAGGCGATTTGCCTATATACTATGCTATAACATTACACGCGAAGAAAAACGTTCCCAATCGATTTCGATGTATTTGATTATTGAAATATAATTATAGGAATGTACAGTTATTGTTAAGCTTGTGCGACAAATAAAAAACGGAGATGCCTAACCTACAACCCATGCAAAGCACTTTCGCCCAACCCAGATATGAGGTCGATTCTCCTTCAATTCTTCAAAGAGACGAACCTGTTCCAGCAGAAAATATAATGTTTACACTTGGTCATATCTTTTTCATTTTTTTTTCTTCTACTCTATTTTGTATCGCATGTAAAAAAAAAAAAAAATGAATCAGCATGTAAAATAATATCCACGCATTATTAATGTAATTTGTATTTGTCGAAACGCCAATAACCATAGTAATTGAAGAGTATAAATAAATAAAAAAAAAAAAAAAAAAAAAAAATGATATAGACATGAAAAGTGCGTAGATACACAGTTTGGCGCAATGTGGGGTCGTGTAATGATTCTGCAATTTGTAATTTATCTTTCATTTTTTTCTTAAGATTCCGGCGCAAAATAAAAATAATTATAGAAAAACTGCCGTCTGCAGCTTCAAAATTGAATTATTATATAATATAACAAATTGGCCACCCACGTGTCGCTTCAACAATCACCCTGGGTGTAAATCTATATAATGCATATGAAAAATATTATAACCAATAACGTGCTATATCTGTCAACTATGTTACACCTGCACCGAAAGTTTAATTTTCGATGCCAAATGTTGAAGCGTTTGAAAATGACCTATTGCTGACCAGCGGACAGTAAATCTTTTTTTCCGACCAGCGGGCGGAAAAGTGAAAATATTCACTTCGCAGCGTTCAAAAATGTTATACTCTCCAGATCAGATTAAAATATACACGCCGGATACTGTTGGGTGGATATTACTACCATGCTGTTTTGTATGAAACGGATACGTGACAAGAAATAGTATGTGCCGCAAATGTTAAAATGTCACCAGCTATTGAAATTGCCTAATAACCTAACCTAACCACCTTTGTCACATAATATACTACTATAGTATTACGTACGTTTGACTAGATTTAATATAGCCACGCAAAAATATTTGAAATTGAACGTTACAAAAAACAAATAGGTCCCTTATATTTTTTTGTTTCCGAAAACTGTTTGATCACAGTCCACAGATCAGGATTTCAGGCTGTTTGCAACTGATGGCAGCTTTCACTACGAATATTTATCAGGCTCGTTGTTATCATGCATACGTATATATATATATATATATATATATATATATATATATATATCGCTATATTGTAGCCAATTCACGCAAGCTCTCCTCGTTCGCCGTTACGATACGTTTCTATATTTAGGTAGTCGAATTTCGAGTATAAACACGGTACCTTTGCGGAAGGAGAACACCCATTATTATCAACCGTGTCACGTATAAACCACGACGGGAAAACCAAAGAATTCACAACCGCCGGGTCTCTGTAATTTGATTTTTGTCAAAAAGTTATGTAAACACGAGCACGCGCGTCTTAATCCAAACAATAAATAATAAATAAATAAAAAATCGTCAGTAACCACCAAACCTATAAATATCAACTACGTTCTATATATGCAGCCCAACTGAGTACTAACACATTTTTATTACGTTAGTAATTACTACAATTACTAATTGCACACAAACATATACACACACAACTACACGGAAGTCGGGTACCACTGTCTTCCGGCTGTGGATTCTTGCTTCCCCCATGAATTCAATATGAATATTATCGTAGTTTCTAATCCTTTAGAATAAAAATACCCGTAATAAATATTATTAGATATAATTTGTATTTCAGTCTGTCGATATCTAAATCACCAATTGATTATAAAAGAATTCGTTTAGACCCACATTGTGTCAAATTTGTATATGACTGTATGACATCATTATATATTTACAGGCATTACATTTGACATAAATTCCATGTATTTATAATAAAATTAATCAATTTCAAAATTCAAATTAGTTAATCAGATAACTGTTAATTTTGGGATATGGATCCCTCAGTCATCGTTAGTGGGCACGTAATAAGGAAAAGGGGTGAACAATATTCATTGGCTTCCACTGTCATAGAACATTCATGGTGAAGGTCTGTCCGGCACGCTATTGTGACGGATGTATGAAAAAAAAAATGTAAGGATAAAGCAAAATATATAAATAACGAATTATTCTTTTCATCATTAATATAATAAAATATGGACAAATTAGAGTGTTTGAAAAACATTGAAAATCTGGATTTAAATACACACATATTATCTATATAATATATTATTTAGATTTTAATTTTATATCGATTGGTAATTAGATTAAAATTGTAATTGTAAATGTGTAAACTAAATATTTGTTCCATAATAATATTATAATGGTATTATACAAACGCTAAGAATTTTTTGAAAACAAAAAAAAAAGAATAATAATTATTATTCCGTTTTTGTAGTACACTATGTAAAACTGTAATAAGTTGCTGTCCTATAGATTATAGGTATAAATAGGTACACAACTTTCATAAAATATTAATACACGTATACCAGTCGACTTGGCCGCAAAGCACGCACCGGTATGTAGAATATCATTCATCATAATAATATTTCGGGTTGCAGACGACACTGCGAAAGCGTCCCACATCGCAGCTGGGTAAAATGGCACTAAACGTTTCTCGGCTATGCAATGGAAAAAAAAGGCCAAGTGTGGGAATCATTTTTACTGAAACCTACTTTTTTTCGTACAAGAAAGATCTATAAAAAGTTCAACATTGCGGGTAAGAATAATTTATTTTCATCCTACGTGCTTTTTAAAGCTTCGCACACAAGTTGTAAGCGATAGTTATTAATATTTTTTATTAGCAGTTATATATATATATATATATATATATATATAGGATTAATTGATTTTAAAAATTTTAATATAAATTATATATTTTTTGTATCAATTTTATGTAATTAATATTATTTTAAATTTTTTTTTTATTTTAGTCGTATAAATAAAGTTAATAAGTCCCTTTTCTTGGAAAAAAAGCATTTTAACTCCTCTGAATAATTTGAAAAATTATATCACCTTTTAAACTGCAAAATCCGTCAACTAAATATATACCTAGAATATGTACATAAATAATAATATTACATTTAGTATTTTTTTTTTTCAAAATGATAGAAAATGATGATATAGAGTCTATAATATAAATTATAGATCGTTCTTTTATATGATGTGAAATGCTCTCTGTACAATGTGTTTTGAGAACAAACTGAAACCCAAACCGCACTTTTTAAAATTTAACGTACTTAAACTGAATCGAACTATTTATATTTTATAAAAACGAACCGAATTTTTAATAATGATTTTCTTTAACATTATAAGTTACAAATTTATAATATTATAGCTTATAATAATTCCATTAAATTTTGTTATCGTTATTTGTCTTATTCGGTACGATTTTTTTCGATTTAGTTAGGTTAGAATATTTACAATTTCTCATTCATCTTTCGAATAGCTATATCGTAATATTACTAATATATAAACTATAAACTATTAGACTGCACTCAGCAAGTCGTTTAGCATTCGATTACTAGTAAATACGTACTTTTGTGATGAATACTTTTATTCGCAAGTATATTCAATTGTGTATTTTAAACACAGTCTATCGATATTGAATAAAAATGTTATTGAACACTTTTGTATTTATTTAAATTGTTTTTTTTTTTTATATATATATATGGGCTACCAATCACGTAAAAAGAATGTTTAATAAACAATGCAATAAAAATAACGTTTTATTGTAAATTAAATGGCTTTTCATAGTATACACATTTTCGTCTCTCTGCGTTGAGTTAGGTAAATGCATTCGAATACTACAGTAATAAGCTTTTGCGTCAATTGCATAATTGTTCTCTCTGTCCAGTCTATATATACGCATCAACTATAGTGTACTAATGCCACCATAATAATATATAGTATAACATAATGGATTTATTGATTTTGTATTTTTGTGGGAAATCAAATTGTTTTTAAAAATGTTGGCTCTAAATATCTAGATTCAGAACAACTGCCTGTATTAGTTCTATTCTTGAGGTTTTAACCTTCCTTCAAATGCGAATGTGTACTTGTACTATATGCTGTTATGTGCCATAGAAGTCTGAAGTCGTTGTATGCTTTTAAGTTGGACATAAAAATACTTTAAAATGTGTAACGAATAAATTTGTAAGTTTATTGTTTTTAATTTTTAAAAACTCTATTGAATACAAACACAAAGACTCTTTAAACGTATACTTTTAACAACAACCACCGGTGTGTGATAACGGTGCAGGTATGCCAGTGACAGTATAACGTAATGGTATGTGTATTAATTATAATTATCATATATATATATATTTTTTTTTTATTTCTCTGATGTTATAATAATATGCTTACTGTGTCTCGAGGTACAGATTGTACCAATAATTAATAAATAAAATCAGTGAATGATAAAAAATGTGGGCAAGTTATTAGAATTGCTCTGCTATACATTAGATTTAAATGTAATGAATGTCTTAAATTTGAATTCAATCATATATAATTATATAATGTTGGTAAGAAAAACGATTCTAAGTGAAAATAGCCTGTCAGCCTATATCAAGTATATTTCATGATATGTTTTTGATATTGCTATTAATGTCACTTATTTCACTATTAGTATTACGGTAGATTGATTTAATTTTTGTCGAAAACATTGCATTTACATATTAATTTATATACTTAAAACTTAATTATTATAATTGCATATACTTCTATTTTAATATTATTGTTATTAACTTTTGAGTCAATACCACCTTACCGTAAAATAATGTGAAAAGGTATTCATGATGTAAATAGATAAGAGCTATAAATTCATTTAAATATTTTGAAAATGTCATTACGTAGGAGTAAAAGTCACACAGCGCAGTAAAAGTTTTAAGTCCCCGCGAATAATATTTTTGAATTATTTATTTTTTTTTTTTATTAGGATTAAGGCTTCAACTACTAAGGTCATTAGCCTAGCACTGCGGGGGGAGGAATGATTGGTCAGAACATGTTCTGTACGCATGGCAAGAATCTGTTGCTTAAAACCCTGGTGGTCACCCATCTAAGAGCTAGCAACACCGGTCGGCACGTACACTCGAAGCGTTTCCGCAGTTGAGTGTACGACCGCGCTACACCAAGCCACTTTGAATTATTATCACTAAACAAATGACATCGTTATTATTTAATAATAATTTAAATATATCTAATTAAAATCAAATTTAAACTTAAAATGTCTACAAAAAAAAAAAAAAAACTGTATTAATGTATTATTTAATGCTAGATCTGTGCGTATTATGTGGATCTGACCGATGAAGGTACCAGTTGAAATAATGTACGAGTTTAAACTTGTTCAGTTGAGATCTATTTTTGATGCTTGTTACGCACGTACCAAAACTGACTGGCTTGATGAATCTAAAACAACACAGATATCAGGGTTACTGAAATACACGATGCAGTTATTATCAATCGAAAAAGAGCCGTGTACCATTATAGAATCAAGAGATGATTCGCGAGGCACAACGGCGTACTTGTAATACAATCACAACGGCAACAGTACGGGTCGTGGCCGTACGCAGCGACAATAATACAACACTGACAACGGACAGCACCGAGCGACGCCACACGTGAGGACCAATCACAGTCGGCGCTTATATGGACCTTACTCGTAACAATCAATCGCAGACGGCATCGGGTGGTGCTTTCGCCCAGTTATCGGCGCAAATAGACGACACATTGTCTACGGATACAGTTAATCGGACGGAACACTTGCGGTTCTACAAGGGACTTGCAATAGCCTAGAACTGAAGAGAACCTCGGCCAACACTTATAGTCCATTGAGGACTCTATGTAGACTGGCCGAAACAGGTACTTTGGTTAGATAATATATTATTATGGTGAAATTGTGATTTTCGAGAAAACAACGTGGTGTTACCCATGAAAAACAGTGGCATCGTTCGGGAAAATATTGTACTAAAGTAACAATTGTGGTGCGAAGACATCGAACTTTATTTTGTGTTAAATCTGCATAAATATCACAGAAATTCATAAAAATTAAACGCAAACATAATATAATATACGCATCGTCCGACTATAAGTATGGTTTATAATAATAACTATTAGGCAGTGATGTATTGCTGGAAATATTCGCGGGTGCAAGCTTTTTTCACGCAGGTAAATAACAATAGTAAAATCCACTTATCATTAGCTAAGTCAAAAAAAAAAAATGTCCTCACTTCGCTCCAAATATTAATTTTCTTGCAACTCTTATTATAGTTTTTTGACCATCAGATACAATTACTTAATACTTTTGAAGATTGTCTATTGTGAATAGTGATGTGAGGAAGAAATTTCTTAGCAAAATAATTAATGTATACATTTTTTACGTACAACTATTTTGTTTTTTATAAATTAGCAACACTGTTATTGTGATATCTTTAAAAATGGACTCCTAATCGTATATTAGCGGGAAAATGTAAAATGTGACTGATTACTGAATAGTGATAAACTGATAACTGATTAAATAATTCGTGATTTCGTTTTAGTGCTATATAGCGTTATAACAAGAGTACATTTAACACAAGATTTTTGACTCTTTACTCTTTAGTATTCAAATTTCAGTTATAAGAATTGTTAAGTTTTTTTTTAAATTTTGTTTTATTAAATTTCCTATACATTTGTTTTATTA
>JACXSJ010000580.1:94765-227067 GCA_014851325.1 Pentalonia nigronervosa
AGGGGATAAAATATTTGTCTAAATTTAAAGAATAATTTTAAATTGATTAAAGCTAATTAAAAAAAAATTTAAGTTTAATAAGTTGAATTAAAATTAAATTTTTAAAAAACATATATTTTAGAAATTTCTGGAAATTTCTGGAAATTTCCTCTAGGAAATTTCTTCAGAATTAAATTTCTGAAATTTAACATCTCTAATTGTGAATATTTATTTTAGTACTTATCCAGACAAAAATCTGGTAAACCCAATAAAAAAAGTGAAAGGAAAGAGTCACACACTGATGAAACTTTTTGGAATTTAAATTCAGAAAAATGACATACAATTTAATATAACCACTAAGTAAAATATCCATTCATATACATCATAAATGGTACATAGTAGATTAAAGGTAAATTACAATTTTTTTTATAAAAAACAGTCAAATTATTGAATAAACCCAAAACGTGTATCATCACGATAATCGTGATATTAATAATCTTTTGTTTGAAATCGAATTATAGTATTTTTAATAAAATTTTCTTTTCTACATCATCTCTTCGTTTGTTTGTTAGATTTGAGCTTAACATTTTAATATAAATGTCAGTTTGAATATCTTTCAATACTTCTGAAAACTGAAAAATGTTAGAATATGAAGAATAAAACATCCTATTTAACTTTGAGTGCGAAAATACATTGGTTGTACAAAGGTAGAATGCGTAGAAGCTGAGAGCTCGGCCCATATTGAGCCCGATGTTATAAGATAAATTATGGATAATCGATAAGACTGGCTAATACCCGTTATGAGTACCAATATCATCAAACAAATAGAAATAGAATAACAATAATTATTCTTGCGGAGGAAACTCGACAAACAGTTACCGAAAAATCGTGGACGAAATTCGGTTGTCGCGTCGTATATTTTCCGTTTTAAGGACGCAATATTCGCGTAACTCGCGTATCATCGTACATTTAAAGTTATTTATTGCTAAAAATACTAGAAAAGTGAGTGTACGCCGTATACCTCCCCTCACTACTGCATCCAGGACGCAAACTTTATCAACTCATGATGGAGGCTACACCTTTTTTGAACTTAAGTTTTCACATGGCACCCTTCCCTAAGATTAGGTTTAAGCGCAACTAATCATATATATAAGCCAAAACCGTCTTTTGTATTTCCAATTTATTTTTAGATTAGATAATATTCCATGACACCCTTGTATACATTAGTACGAATTGATATACCCTAATTATTATCGTAATAATTGTATGTGTTGTCGTGATGTATAGCGACTTCGCAGTTAATATTGTAAGTTTAATACTATTATTTATAATAAATTACGTTTTACAGTTGCAATTATTGTCGATGTGGTACAAATGCACATTGCACAGTTACTAATAGAGATAAATAATATAATTACTAGGAAACATATACCTAAGTATACAATGTGCTAGTCGTTGGAGAGTATATGCATGTATATAATATGCGGGTGTACTTTACAACGACAAAAAAAAAACTTTTTTTCGAAAACGTTTGGGTTACAACTAGGTATGATGACGTATAATACGCGACAACACAATAACATTATATTATTATCATAGTGTATTACTGTTTACTTTTTAATATCGTTACTGTGAAAAAATCGAAATAACACATTAATATTTACTGCAGTGTATAATTATTATACTACGTGATAACCGTACCTATGCTAAAACGTCACAATAATGATGTACAGTTTAAATGCGTTGACGTTTGTAGAGCGGGAATATAGCCGATAGTCGAAGTGGCGTAGACTTGAAATAAGTGGCGAGGAGAAGATGAATACATAATAATATCGTGTACTATGTGTAACGAGTCTATGGAGTATACCTATGGAACCTACGTGTCGTAATATTCAAATATCGACTGCAGTTGTAATACACTTACGGTCTCGTTTTGTGATTCTTGTTTTTATTTAATAAAAAACGAGATACAAAAATTTTTGTAAGTAAGACCTATACCACTCGCAATGATGTACCGCGTTAGAAATTTGACATGCGATTTACGTGGTTATTTTTGAAAATTTCCAATTATTTCAATACTTTATAACGAAACATGATCTTTTCAAATAATTTTATTAAAAGTAAGTTAGTCTTTAGTAAACACAATTTCTAATGAAGCAGTTAAGTACCTTTCCCCACTTACAATCATTTGAATAACTTCTTCAAATGGTTTTAACTGCACTATACCCACACACGATTGTGTACAATACGCTTTTCAATCATTAGTAATTTTATTTTTAAAATCGGTATAGTTGCTTTTACTGAATTTTCAGGCGTAATGAAACGGTTCAACATATGATTTTATATGAATCCCACATTATAACAACGTCCAATATTTTTGCGCGTTTCTTGAGTTCTGTGAATATTTCAAAAGTTCTTGGGATACAATATGCATACCTACTTGCAATTATTGTAGTTCTTTTAAAAAGACTTACTAGTCGTAACTCGAATGAAAACAATTATCATAATAATGCGATATACGAACAGGTGTCTGATTATACTGCGGTTTGTATACCGCGGTCGGGAACCGGGAGATGTAGTAGGCGCGCAGCACGACGATGGCTCACCGACCGTGGCGGATGGTCGAGGGAGATAGATTTGGTTTTTTTTTGTCATCGACTGTTGGTCGATCTGAAATTCGTATAAGACGCTTTCCGTTTTCTTGTCACACTTGGTGATGTAATCACCAGTCGCTATTCGGTGACATCGCTCGTTACCCTGACGAACGCTTAAATAATAAACAATTGTCATTTTAATTATTTCGTGGCATTCAAGAGGCGCGCGTCCGTGATCGAATATCTCTCCCGACGAGCGAAAGTTTTTCGTGCTACAACCGATAGCAGGCATATCGGTAACCACGGGCATCGTGGGCCGGTGCCAATGAAAACTTCGACATGAGAACTCGTTGAATCGTAAACGTCCTCGGCCAATGGGCTGATTTCCTCTGTTCCACTCGTACTTCTGCGTTACAATACTGTTGTGTTGGTGTGATTACCGTACACGCGCGTACGACATTCAATATCGGTTTGAGATTAAAACGATCGGCCGATAAGAAGCGTATCATAATAATACGGACACTTATGCCCGCGAGCGTGTCCTACGCGGAGGGGGTGGGGAGGTAGGGGGGGGGGGTTGACGATGCTCGGCGAGGGGGCGGGCGGACGGCATAACATCACAGGCCGCTTTTCGCGATACCGTATATTTTACGCGTACAATAATCATGAACGGCACGCCGACCTGGTTGCGCAGTACATCATCGTGTTATTGCGTACACGTAGTACCTACGGGTTGCGTACCCGTGTACGCAACGATATTCGGCGGCTCCCGTGGTTGGCGCTGCAGATGGCAACACTCGGCCTTGACTCTTCCAGGAGGAGCAATGCCCCTTGCAGAACTCTCGCGCGCGCATTATACGTCCGTACGTACGTTTTATTATCATGTACTTCTGTAAGCGCGCGCGCGCGCGTTCCTCCAGTGACCTTGTGCCGGACGCGCACACGCGCGTGCGTCGGCCTATACGAAAACCACGCGAGCAAGTTGTCGTCGTCGATGTGGAAGTCCTACGAGTCGTGAAATTAAACGTTCGTGTGTAATATACAAACGCGCGCGCGTGTGTACGAGAGGGAAAAAAATATCTGCGTATAAATTAACTGAAAAAAAAAAAAAGTAAGAAATAATAATAATAAAACTTGTTCACACGCACGCGGACAACGATCTGCCTTTTGTCCAGATTATGGCGGTGACCTCGGTTTTGAAAATAAACCGAAGAAAAAAAAAATCACAACTACCTACGCGCTCCGCCATAATACATAATATATATTTATAAGACTATACAGTGAATATAGTTCGACTAATGCCCAACTGTGTAATTTTATTTCATATGCACCACTATAAAACTAAATAATATAATGGCTAGAATTACCTAATTATTATCGCGTCCACTAATGCCTGGAAACAAGTGGGCAAGGACTCGAAGTAAAAAAAAAAAAAAAATCAAAATGGCAAAATTATACAATTATAATAATGGTTTGCGCGTTCTTTCCTCGATTCTCACACACACACTCCGCATTGTGGACACCATGCCAATGTCCTAGTCCGCTTTAAAATCTCTTTTAGACATGCGCCAGACATAAATATTTGTCTTTTTAGGAACGAGGTCGATCGTCAAAAAATTAAAAACCATAGTTCGCTCTTCTTTGGTAGACCACACGGGGACGCGTTAGTCGAGACTTTCAAACCCGTTCCACGAAAACAACGCTCAAGTTTAATATAAAGAAAGTTATCACGTCATAAATCACTTCAGAAACTATAATATAATATACGATCGACTTCTCTGAAAAACAAAGTCGACTACTATATTATATTGTTGGTTATATACCGCGTTGGCTATTATTATAGCTTATAGGTGTTTTGTTTTATCGTTAAAATAATAATTGCGATTTACAATACTCGCATTTTCTTTTGCATATTAATATATTTTATGGTCTGTGATCATTTTCCCCGACTGTAATATGATAATATAATATCCGAGTGCAGATCGATTATTTTAGCAATCTTGAAACAATATTATGTTAAATCTTATTAAAATATTATACGACAGCCGGCAGCCGTACAATCATTTTAATGATCCGGACGATGTTAATGCAAAATAACTATCAACTAAAGAGATAAATACCGATTGGCGATTAATTATTTGGCGTTACAACGCAAATGGTTGATGTTGAATTTAAACTTGGAGCGGAGCGATGAATGTATTAGTTTTACAATGATGTTTTTTGGGTAGAAAATTGGAACTAGTTGGTACATTGAAAGGTCAAAAACCAAAAATTCCAATTATTTTTTAAAATAATCGGAAAAACAAAAAAATGGACTTTTTGACAAAATTGATTCCGTTTTTACTCGTAATCCGAAAATAAACAACCGTGCTGAATTGAGTTTTTCACTAAATATTTAAATATGCCTTTTATAGACATAATATAATTTTTAAAATATTTTGTGTTATTTATATAAATTTGGTATTTTCTACTTTTTTTTTTATCGATTTATTTTTATTACAATTTATTTATAAGTACCTAAATAGCTTGAAAATGTAATAAAATGTTCTTCGTAAATCATAAAATGTTCTTATGGCAATTAAAAAATATCCTAAGACGTAAATTATACAGTCAGAAATTTTTTTTATAAGCGTTTTAAGTTAGAATTTGACATGTTGTCAAAATCATGAAAATTTAGAAATTATTTTTCAGTTGAAAATCCATTTATATATTTTTTTTAATATCAGACTTGAAAACTTAATACAAGATTCTTCGTGAGTTTCGTTTAAAATTAGAAAAACAAGATTGACAGGTGAGTACCGCTCTGCTGTATGCAGTGGGAAAAACTTATGGGAAATTTTGTGTTAGGTATTCTAATTCTAGATTCATACGGAAAATTTTTATCAATTTCTAAATCAAAGAAAAATGCAAATGTTCGTAATTTTGACGTATTTTGTCGAAATTCTAACTTTAGATGCTTCTAAATAACCATTGTAGATTTACACTTAACCTTTTTTTTAATTATCACTAACAACAAATTATTAGGAACCTTGTATTAAATTTTCAAGTTTTTTGAACGAGCAAAAAATTTTTTATCTGACAGTTATAACTAAAATGTTTTACCCTTGCCTATAAATAGCACAAAAAGAGTCAAAAATATTAAAAAGAAAATACTAATAGAAACATTTAATGAATATTGCATTTATTTACGGTTATTATTTTTTGTGCTCATCAAAACACAAAATCAAATTTGTCAAAAATTAGCTTTGCGTAGAAATTATTGTTTTTCCTTATTTTTTTCCTCTGACGCTTTTAAAAACTTTTGAGAATTTTCAAAAATTACCTCTTTGATGCACCAACTATATCCAGTTTCGAACCAAAAAAGTTACTGAATTGAAAATTGAAGCATTATACTTTAACAACTCATTGTGTACACAGGCACAAAAAAAAAGGACACATCGTTGTAAAATGAATATATTATATCGTTCCGCTCGGGATATAAAATAAAGTAAAGCCATATGAATATATTAAGTGAGATTAAAGTTCAAATGTTGATGACGCATTGGATATTCAATTGTACCATTATAGATTTACTTTCACACGATTTTTGTTATTTAGTTAAAAAATATTAACAGTAGAATCTTAAATGTCTCACTATTACTTAGACAATCATTTTTTATAAGTACATATTGAAATTTCAAAAATATTTGCTAATTTTAAGCTTTTTTTATTTTTATTTTTAATCTTGACGACCATATTAGGGTGTAAAAAGCTTGACAATTTAAAACAAATTCCTCATAACCTATTCTTTGAGAAACATAAATAACTTAAAAATACAAATGCCCAATTTTTTTTTAAGCATTTTAAGATAAATGTTTTTTTCAAAATTGAATATTAAAAAATATAATGGTTTTAGTTATTTTGGTATAATTCAAAAACATTATTTAAAGGAACGTGAAACTTTTTGTTTTTACGAACATTATACTATAAGTACCTATTATTATTTATTTTTCACTATTAGATTTTCAAAATATTTAACTTAATGTAAATATTATTATACCACGAATCCATATTTACATCGTTTTACGGTATCGACTTAATTTTAATTTAATTTAATATTTAAATAACAGTTTTACTCGCTATAGTAATATTATAATATGATATAATATTTTAATAGTTATTAAATATTAACATTTGAAATTTGTTTTCGTAAAAGTTAGTTCAACATATATAATTATTACTTACTAGTTATTAGTTATTAGATATTAAACATATAACTCTATCACAAATGAAACTTATTAAAAGAAATATGAATATATAATAAAATATCCTTAGATATATAGACTGAGGTTGACAGACCGTATCCTCTCAGCACCGTTTTTCATAGTATACAATGGTTCATCATTGAATTCATATTTAACATATCCATTACAGTGACTGAGTGACATCAGAGACTTATACTCGATGATAAGATACACTCGACACCTAATTATTGCAGAAAAACTACCATGGATTTAAAAATTAAATCCTAGTGAAGTTTTTTTGTGATTACAAATAATAAATGACAATATTGATATTAAACTCATTACGACTTAAATACCTAACCTTTTTTTTAGATACAACAGACACCATCACTCATTAGATACCATCAAATATCAGTAAATCCTAAAAAAATATATAATTCACATCGAATATTTGTATTTATTTAAATGTATTTTACGGTTAAGAATTATATATATAAATGTCTGTCTGCCAGTCTGTCTTTTATGCATTACTAAATTGTTCAACCGATTGCGATTAAATTTGGGACAGAGATAGATTAGACCTCTGGGAAGAAGATAGGCTAATATAAAAAGGTAGTCCCAACCCCAGGAGGTGCTCACCCAGGTATTTTGAGATTTAGAATGAAAATATTTGTTTATAAATGATTGCTATTGGTATTGTATAATCTCTGTTTATTTATAAGGTTGTCAATGGTTACATATTTTATAACTAAATTATAATTAGTAAGAATATGTATATCATATACACATTTTTGCAAATAAATTTATAGAAAAAAACAAATCTTTGGCACGGACAACCGTCGCAATGTTTTTCATGTACTTACTTAATTGTGATTTCACTTACTTACGCACCTATGGGGTCCGCAATCCATTGCAGGTGGATTGCCTACCTGATAATTTACTGCTTGCACATTGTCCGTAATCTAATGCAGTGGATTGTCTTCCTAGGTAGTTAGATGCACATAAATCACTTCAGGTTAATCTTAACTTAATATTTGGCTAAGGTAACGCTGGGCGGGATAGCTGGTAATATAATATATGTTAACCACTAAATATATTTTCAAAATTAAGTATGATAAAAAAAAAAAATACTTAGGATTCACAAGTGTGTTTAAACCGCATAATATATGCAAAATAAAACATTGTTTCCAACCTTGGACACTTCCTTATTAGATAAACATAATAATAAAATGTATAAAATATTATATACACATTTTATGCATAATCAAAATCTAGAGCCATCCATAAACAGTTGTTGAATGACATGGATTGTTTTTTCTCAAACAGAGTGTATTGTTGTCTATATATACTCCATAAAATAAAGTGAATTTAACATCACACAACTTTTTGATACATATTATAATAATGAGACTTAACTAATTGAATTTTAATAAGATACATCTTACATATATTTCACAAGGCTGGTGTAGTTTAAATTTTCTTAAAAAAAAGTTTTAGCATTTTTTGTATGTACCTGTCATGCTATATATATTACGGGCAATGTACACATTTTCCGGGCTATTCGAACCACAAATCTAAACAAATTAATTTTTGTGCAATATTTTTTATTACATTTATTATTATTCCTAATTATATAATATATTGATGGAAAAACAAAACAAATCAATAAATTATTAGTTATAATTTTATTAAATTTTATTTTATATTATGCATAATGAATATTTTAAAGCAATTAAAATATAATAATAATTATATACTTAATATTATTTATTATTATATTAAGATTGTTTAGAATTTTATTATTGCCTATTTATTAGTACAATATGATTTTCTAGAATGTCACTTAAAATTGCAAAGTATCTTTATTTTTAAACACGTCATTTAACTTTTATTATTATACCTAAACTATTTTAGAATTTTTTTCTCAATATGTGGTTATATTTGGATTGATAATAGTATAGCTATGTTGATAAAATCAATTAACAATATACAATAATTAATAATTTATTGTTTTAAAATATTTAGAAGATAGGTAATAATACAATTTTAATTAATAACACGTACATTTTTTCCCTATCAATATTATTAGAATTATTCATAATAAAATTAATAACAAATAATATACAAAAAATAATTTGTTTGTATTCAAGACACAAATTGCCCGGCCAATTATGTACACATTACCCAATATTCTACATTGCTTGTAACATATTTTATATCACATAATAATATAAATTATCCTATTCAAATATGAATATGAATTTTGCATTTTAAATTCTTTATTACATTATTTACAAATGTATCTCTGGACTAACAGCTTTATCATCACAAAAACAAACTATTGCAAAGAATTATGGAAAAGAAAAAACCGTTCACAATAAATGCAAAACAAAATATATAATAAGATATATTGTTTACCTGTGGATATAGTATGAAGACTTACAAAAATATATCAGCATAAAAAGCGATTTAAATTTTAAATATTAGGTACAAAAATACTTTATACATGGATAAAAAAAATAACTAAACAGTAAACACGTATATATAATATATATACATAAAATACTTTATTGTTTCGTTGAAAATGGAATGTTTTTTAAAAAGAGTTTAACAAATCATCAAAGGTGAAAATCACGTTATTCTTTTTCAATCTGTTATAAAAAAATAAAAACACAGAAAAGCGCGTAGAACATCATTTGAAAACTGGGAAATGGTTTCACTATATTATGCGGGCTCACGTGAATAACTAAATTATATTATTATTATTTTAAACCACAAATATTATCAATTTATTATTTTTTTTTTATATTAATTATGACAAGTACTACGCGTAAAGGTTTAATTTTATGAAGGTGGTATATATATATATAAGAAAATAGAAACAATAATAAAATGTTTAATTGATTAACTAATATTAATAAGTTATTACAAAACAAATTTATATTTACCCAGAAAATGAAGTTGCGCATAGAGTTATTCATAAACTATAAGATTATGAATTGTATACATCTATAGATATAATAATAAGTACAATATTCATAGTGTTTGTTAAAATTACATTGGCTGTGAAAAATTAGGTCACAGTGGCTTTTTAGTTTTTTGGTAGCTTTACTTTTCGCATTTGTTAGTTTGTTGGTTCGTACTGTTTTAAGTTTAATACCTTAATCTGGAAATAATTACACTACAATTTGTTATTTCATTTATACGGTTTAAAGGAGCAATAGAATTCAAATTACATTATATTTTGTTCGGTGAAAATTTCATGGAGATTATTCATAAGGGACTTTGTAAAATAAACGTGTAAACTCGATGATTGTGTTAACTACACCCTTAAGTTGTAAGCTACAATACCAAAAAAAAAAATAAATATTTATACTTCATAAGTACACAATATCAACTTTAGTGTACATGGTATATATATATAGTTTTCGCCAAACAAAGTTTTAACTCGGCAAGTCGAGAACCGTAAGTCTTTTAAAAATCAATCACCAGAGATAATAATTTTATACCATTAATGGTAGATAATTTTAAATGGAATTTAAGAATCCCTCTAAAAAAATTGAATTTAAAAATAAGGACCACGCATATGGGTCAACACATATGCCTCAACGATACATCAAAGAACGCTAACGTACAATGATTTGTTGAAATACTATAAATTATATATTATTAATAGTATAGTTATAATTATTAAAAACGTGAAGCAGGATGTTCTTACCAGAAATTGGAGTCAATCCACTGTAAATTAAGACAACCATCTGTCAATTGATTTACATAAATTAATATTACATTTTTCATGCAAAAAACAACAAAGAAATGCTGCATAGTAGTGTTTTATAAACACTAAACACACAGTTATCAAAAACGACACCCGCGATTACAAAGATGTTTTGATAATAAAAATAGTAAATTGTTTTTGAGAATCTACAATATTGTCAATGGACCAACGAATGCTTGTTGAATCTCAGACTATGATAAAATATTGACAATCTAATTATAGACAAATAATAATTCGTTTAAAATGTATTATTTTTTTGATCGAATATCATTATTGTTGTTGTTTTTTACGCCATTCGATGAAAACGAAATTTGGCACCAACATCGTCCGTAATTGCGTGGTACACTCGAGAAAAATAATATACGCAGCTGGTGGTTGCGTGCGTGCGTGTATAGTGTTCGGTTTTAACGGTTTTCAACCGTCCTCGAGCGTAATTATGTAAACCCGTGGGTGAGGAGTTTATTTTATTAATTACACGATGATTATAATATTACAGTGACATTGAAAAGTTAATATAAAAACGTACACGCACGCACGTAACGAGACGATAACAATTAATTCGAGACGATTTTGAAGGGCAATAGAAGCACAGATAATAGAAAAAAAAGTGTATTATATAATAATGTGTAATAACTCGCATACTTATTATGTACATTGGCACTCGATCGCATATTTTATTGGACAAAAAAAAAAAAAAAGGAAAACGTTAAGAATATAACAAATAATAATAATAATACGTTTCTCATCGTGAGGCGCACTTCGTCGTCGTCGGGGACGGCGGAGAAGAAATATGACGATCGAGAACACTGCGATGTTATATAATAATATTATATAGGTACTGCACAGCAGTCGTACTGAATACAAATTACACCCACAGCAAAGCGAAATGTCTGCGTTTATGGAACGTCTCGTGATATTCTCTACCCCTCATCGCCACCATTCGTCGTAGCCACCGTACTTAATCATTTCGTGACGATGATTATTATTGGGTTTTGGATGTCACCAGACGCGCGCGTCTCGCCGTCTCGTGAAGGAAATCGAACTTATCGTGCATATATATATATATATATAATAATGATAATATGATATTATATTGTAATAACAATATTATTGCTAACGGATATATATATATTTTAATAACGACGACGAGAGGAAACGGAAAAAAAAAAAAACGATACGATAATAGTGGTGGAGGGAAAGGGAAAATGTGTTTATTGTATAACAGAAAATAAATAATAATAACACGTATAAGTGTATTATGCGGCCTAACTCGATCGTACGTGCAGTGTGCAGTGTTTGCACGTTCACATAATAATACAATATAGGTATGTGCGTATGCGTGTGTGTGTGTGTGTGTGTGCGTGTGTGCGTGCGTGTGTGTGTGCGTGTGTGTGTGTGTGTGTGTGTGTGTTTAGTCTGGTGTAATTGACCTACAGACACACACAGAGTACGTCGTACGGTCATTGATTCGACGGGGTACCTTTTGGGAGCACTATATATATATATATATACGTATTATTATCTGTAATACACATATTATAAGCCCCCAACAAGGTCACCGGAAATTGCGTTTCGTTAACGAACGTATAGCAATTATTATTATTATTATTATCATCGTCGTTAAAAGACACGCGTCTTTTAATATGTTATATTATCAATTGGGTATTAATGGTATTATACACTATTTTAATAATAATCGTGTGGTGCGTCTTCATCATTCGTGTATATACATATCTACCAAAACGACAATGGTATAAAATATATTATCATTTGTAAAATAATACCCGTGTTGAAATAATAGAGGGTGTTGTACCTCGTAATCGGCCGATAACGGAAACAAATCCGTCGTGTAATCTATAATTCATACAATAATTAATAAACAGTATACATTTATAATATACCCAAATACACACACACACACACACACACCCCAGACAAACGATCGTTTTGAATTCAAATGTCAAAAAGTTGTTTGTATAATATTTTAATGTGTACCGTATTTTTTTTACGATTTTAGGATGCAATAAAAAAAATAGTAATCGTTACGAGAGTCACGCGTCGTATTTTTTGCCCAGTGAGAAAAGAGTAAAAAGCGGACCGAAATCGAAAACACACACACATGGTGTACAAATTATTATTTTTTCGTAACGTAAAATTTAAATACTATAATTACAAATTACCAATTATCATTGCAGAGAAAGAGAGAGAGAGATACGCCGTGTACAACGTTATAATATTATTATTATATTATATTGTATTACACGAGTAATCGGCTTTGACAATGACCCTGGACAACGTTACACCGCGGCCGCCGCGTGTATACATACGCAATCAGTTTGTGCGTTCTCCGTGTATGACCGCAGATGCAGGTGCAGCCGCTGCGGCAGGAGACGATGCGAATATATATATGTGTGTGTGACTGCAACAATAACAAATGACGTTTTAAAAACGATACAACAATAATTCGATTAAGTCGACCCGCTATTATATTTCGTATTATAATGCGCGCGCGCGATGCGTAATTTTATTAAACAAGACGACAAATCGTGCGCTTTGAGACACAGCGGCGTACGCAGCCGTCAGAAAACGTATTGCTACCGCGGACAATCTCAATCGCGAACTGATCTTACATCTTAAAAACATTTGAGATGTTGTTTTGCGTTCGTTTTAATAGGTAACAGTATTCTCGTTTTTTTTCAAATTCGTTCGACGTTTATCGTACGGCAAAATGGGTGCCGATGAAGTCGCCCAAGGGGAGTTTACGAACACCACGAGATTGTGCATACGACAAAAAAGAAAAAAAAAATGTTTTCCTAAAAATCCGTCACGTCGCGATGTCTATTATGTAGTGCCTGCGCGTTTTTACTTTTTTTTTTTTTTTTGACGTTCGACGAGTTTACACTCATGTTTTACTTCAGGTCAGCCTGTAAACTCATAATATATGTTACAGCAATACATTATCATTTACATAATACAACGGCGTTATTTATTTTGTTATTGTAGTATTTGTATAACAAAAATATACCACTGTCGGACGACATGAGATTTTCGTCGAGCAAAAAAAAAAATTGTTTTTATGCTTATCAAGGTCAGATATGAATACAAAAAAAAAATTTAACAATAGCCTCCGTCACCTAAACAAACGACTTCTACGAAGTTTGCAAGGGACAAAACATGAAAGAAATGTGTAATAGGTATACTATTCATTTTTAAGGCGCCAAATATTTAAGGTGCTAGTATAATATAATATAATATTATTATATTTCTACTTTGGGTAGTCAATTACTTTTTTAATGCGTTTAATATATACCAATCATAATTATTAATATTGTTAATATAGTGATTATTGATTAGATACAATTGTTTAGTTATATATACCAGCAGCTACAAAGTTAACCGTTCTGTCATAATTTTTTAGGTAAAATTTGTTTGATTTTTCTAAAAGTTACATAGTACTTACAATTTACATACAGCATATACGTATATTAGCTGATAAATAATTACCACCTGCATATGTATAGGATTAGGTATATCTAAATTTATAATAATATACTTATAACTTATATAACTAATTTACTAACTAGTCCACTGATATTTGATTGCACACAGATAGCCTATATGCTATATGAGTACTATTCAAAATTAGAAATATTTTTATTATTTTGTATTATATTTTGTTTGGTTTTAAAATTACTTTTATCAATGCTGTAATAAAAGCCGATTGGTGTTAATTATACAAAAAATATATATATTATGTGTCTATCTATATTAACATCAGTAATAAAATTGATGTGATCAATATTGAACTCATAGGAATAGTTTAAACGCGATATTCATTCAATACAATTTATCTCACAAAGTCTTAACAATTTTTATTAATCTATACTATTATATAAAAAAAAAAAAATATTAAATTTTATTTTTGTAAATACGCATTAAAAAATAAACAGTATCTATATATGTTATGAATAACAATATTTATAACTCAAAGTCGAGTGCGATAACTGACTACTTCCTAACTGCAGATAATAATAAATAAAAATATTTAAAAAAATCACTGCCTTTATTTGATCTTGATTATAAAATACACCTGTTTAGTATATATTATAAATATCACGGTTATCTACACGTGTAGATGTCAAGGTACCTGTAGTATATATTGTGTGTGTGTGTGTGTGTGTACTTATATAGTGTATTTTTCCTCTATGCGGTCGAGTTGAGCAAATAATTGGGCATAGTAAATTTGTGAATGACATATTGCCGTGACCGTCAATATTGAAAGGAACTTGTGTGTGTGTGTGTATATATATATACATATAATATACAGTCGATGCGTGGCCAAAATAGTAAATTTTTTTACGTCAATCGACATTGTGCTTATCTTTTGCCAACAGTGTTGTTTCACGAGCAATGCCCTTTATATAGACGGGGTCAATTGCGTTCGATTTTCAAGACCAGTTTTGTGCAGCGCGCCATTGTGAATCTCACCACATCTACAGTACATTATTATTATTATAATCCAATACACAACTATAATACAATGTAATTTGTAGATATATATGTATGTGTGTGTGTGTGTGTGTGTGTGTGTGTGTATAACTTGTCGAAAAAATAATAAAAACGGTAAACCATTGTGCACACTTAATTTCTTAATAAAATAAAAACAAAGCTTAGATGCACGTGTGAGGTGCATGCCGTACAACAGATCGTCATAATATATATATATATTATATTATATCGAA
Organism: Pentalonia nigronervosa; assembly: GCA_014851325.1. Taxonomy (NCBI): domain Eukaryota; kingdom Metazoa; phylum Arthropoda; class Insecta; order Hemiptera; family Aphididae; genus Pentalonia; species Pentalonia nigronervosa. Next base: position 110,082 of record JACXSJ010000580.1, read on the forward strand.
ACGGAAATCGATAAACTCGCATCACTTCAACTGAAAAATATATAATAATATAGCGTTTCCAAAAGTAGTCGAATTTCATTTCAGTGTAGCATATAAGCGTGTTTACAACTGTTGTACCATATCGCATACTATGATGCATAATATATAGGTACTATTATGGGTAGGTATATTGCCCAAATCGAAATTCGGACGTTTTTCGAAATCGTTCGAATAATATAACGTGGGCGGTAGGGAACGAATCGATCGAGTAACCCGTCGGAATATACATAATAGAAACGTTCGGAAACACGCATTTCTAAGCGCAGTTTAAGGCCGAGTCCAAGGTCTAGATCACGGGAAAACGTCATCAGACATCAGTCATCGCACGAATCTATATTCTATATACTGGTTGACGCAAAAAAGTGAAAAAAAAAAACTGTGGCGTCGATGATGAAACACGACGACAATGTCAAAAAGAACAGCTGTGACACATATTGGCGTCAATCCCTATTCCTCCCATGTACACACGCGCTCAAGTTTTATAAAACATAATTTATAATTATTAACAGTTTGCGTACTTTTCTTAGAACTCGTTTTAATATAATGTCTCAATCGATTACGCGAGTTGTTGTGGCCACGACGAGGTTTAATAACTACGCACGTCATGTAGGTATGCCTAAGCGTATATTGTAATTGTTCTATTAAATGTCTACACTATCGTCATATTATAATATATTAATATATTATACTACTGTATGGCGGCTGTGCGGTAATTAATTTACTTAAAAATTAGAACACACGTGGAAATATGATAAATATTCTGACAAACTTCCTTGACCGATAATCTTTTCGATGGATGAAATTAGAGAGCACACAGCAAATACGTTTGTATTAGAAAACACAGTATCTCTGGGTTCACCCTTAGTATTTTTTTTTATTTCAAACTGCAATCAATACCCAATATTATCACTAATCCGGTCAAATCAAGTATAATATATGCTGACAACAACCACTTATTATGCATTTGACCCATTCGAGAAATTCAAATTTCTACAATGACCAGATTACTTCAAAATTGCCTAAATTACCTTTTGAAGCGGTGCTTCAAAGCGGGATTTTTCTCTCCTCAAAAACACAAAATGCATTATTTATTCAAATACAAAAAAAAATAACAAAACAAACTCTTTCTAGATACCTCATATTTACTATACGTAAGAAAACATTACAATAGTTGGTCTTACTTTCGATAAAAAGTTGTCTCGAAAACAACTTATAATATGTCAATGTTAGGTAGCTAATAGCCATTGAAATTGATGCTATAAACAATAAAAATTAAATAAATATTACCTATATCGTTGGATATTTTTTCAAAAAGTTACAAGTTCCATATAATTCCAGTGACTTTATTTAAATGACATTTATGCATTTTATTGAGTATTGTCTATGGATTTATTCTAAAATTTAAAAACATTTCAATATCCCAACGTTAAAACTATCTACATCGTTTATTTCCTTAATTTTGATTAATAAGCCTCATAAAGGTTGTTTGGTTAAGCGAGTGGAATACACAGGAACATTGTTAAACATTGTAATATTTGACATTTGTTAAAACGTTGTCCTTATGTATAATATGCTAAATCAATAATTTGGTAAATTATTATAATCGTACGAAGGCGAAGGAACAACCAATATGCGTGGTTTATATCAAGGATTACAGGTTATTAAAATGAACAATCAATCGAAATATTAATATTGTATATAATATACTATATATAGTACATACACTGCACGGATATCATTAATACGACACACACACAAAGACTATAGTCATAAGTCTTTATTTTTTTTCAAGGAAGTAATGTTTTAAAAATATTCAACTACCTACGTACCTTTTTTCCAGATATAGAAAATATTTAATATATATATATATATACATATAATTCTATTTATAAGTCAGAAGTAAAATATTGTAGTTGACAATACTTTTAATTGTATCACTGAATTTTTATAGATTGCTTAATTTAATTCTAACTGCTTAAGGTTTTCCTGTGTCTTGAAATATTTAATTATTTTACATTAATCTTAAAACGCAGAAGTCCACAGCATTAAATTATAACATTAAAGTTAAAAATCAATTATTTACCATTATCATATTTTAATCATTACTCCGAATTTAAGTATAAATAATTTGATTTAATATTTCAACAGTTTAATCGAATTCCATAAAAATATATTGGCCATTATTACTAATATTTTTTTAAGAAACATAACCTAAATTGTAATAAACAATCAATAATAAACAATAGATTATACTCTTTAAGAAAGTCATCATATCATAACAAATAAAAGTATTGAAAACCTTTTCCATTTAGAATAATTTATGAAAATATAAAAATAGTGTTATTAAAATAATCAAATGGATTTAAATTATTATAACTGAAGATTATAAAAACAAAAATAAAACATTAAATAATTAACATAAATTAGTTAATTAAAGCTGATCCTCAAATTACATAATTATTCTTTTTTTGTACCTATATAGATAGTAATAGTCCAATAAGTATATTTTAGCCTTACTAAGTACTTTAAATTGGACATAAATGATATATTAAACAAGTCAATTTGCAATTGAATTGCAATAAACAATATGAAATCAAATTACTTGATAAATTGCATCAGTAGATGTTTCATATTTAAATTTGAAACTATTCACTAGAAACTAGTTTCAATCATATATCTACAAACATTTTGCATTAAAAAGAAAATTAATAAAATTAAATCAGGCTTTTCAAAATTTCAAAGCGGTTCTATAAATTTACAATAGAATATACGAATACATATAGTATTAAGAAAAAAATAAATGAAACCAGAAAATATAAAAAGTTTACAATATATTTTTAACGTGTACATTGATACATAAATGATCTCAATATTGATTATATAGTTAAAATAACGTCTTTAATCTCATACATTTTTACGGAACTATGTACAATAAAGTTATTGAATTATTATCTTATATTTTTGTAGTTTAAAGTAAAATATTAAATTCAGCTGTAACAGTGACATCAGTAGCTTTGTTGAATTTAATAAAAAAAAGTTCGTTGTATATGTTAAAATGTTGAATTCAATTCTTATTTGATCTTTATAAGTAAATAAATTATATTTTATTTAATAAAGTTTTAAGAAAAATAATTATTCAGAGTCTCTCAGATTATACTAGTATCATATACTAGTATTCTACCACTCTTATATATAATTAGATTAACAGAATAAAAATCCATCATAAATAACACTATAAAGAGGTTAAAATATTATAAGATATAAATTTCAAAGAAGGTTCATATTATTTTTTTTTGTATACTTAATTAGTCTTATTTCTCTTTCAATATGATTTTATTTACAATATCCCCAAGACTCAAGTTCTACAAGTTTAATCTTTCACATTTTTTTTAATTATATACTTACATATAAAATACAGTTATAATTTTTACTTATATTACCTACTTTAAATGGGATCATTTTTAATAATAAAAATAATGTCATTACAGTAATGAGTTGGTAACAAATTAATATTGAATAGTTTCTTGACATAATAAGGGTATCTTATTTTCATAAATTTAACATTTTGATTTAAGCAACGGATGTATTCCATACAACCATTCTCATTTATTGTATATGGTTAGATTATTTACATAATTATTAATAAATTTTCTTAAATCATAATATATGCGGGGGAGTGAAATTACAGAAGAGTTCATAAAAGAGCCTGTCAAGAAAATATGCAACGGTAAAAAGTTTAAAAGCGCCGCAAAGAAAAGTTTCCATTTGTTCGGTGATAGGTAGTGATGGTTTCATGACACATGTTACCCTGCACTAGTCACTATACTATTATATTATAATTAATTTATTATAATCGATTATATCTAAGAAATTATCGTGTTAAGATTAACTAAAATAATTTAATATTATATATACAGACCGACGAGTGGGAAAAACGAAAAAACACGAAGTTTATTATAAATGCTCGAATACCGACATTTTGTACTAGGTAGCAACTTCGTAAAAATAAGCACCAACTTTTTCCCTCAAGAGTATGTGTAACTATTATGAACCCCGTTGAGCATTTATTATAGTAATATATGAAAACCACATGTTACTCGTCGTCATCGTCATCTTTTGTACAGCAGATTATGCACAGGGACGACGAAGAACTGTCTGCATTTATAATTAGAAAATGTTTGCGCGCGAGTATAAAAATATTGTTGTTTAGAGGACACGTCTCGGTATATAATATATAGTGAACACACAAAAAGAGAAATAAAACAGCAGTGATTCTTAATTTCGTTTCGTCTTGATCGCTATACATTGCCATTTATTTTTTTTCTTCTTTTTTTTTAAAAAAAATTTGTTTTTTTTTTTATTCGCCTTCGTATAATTACATTTAAAATGGCCTAGACCCAGGCTCCGGGTTGTTGTACATACCAAGAATAGATCTAGTACGTGTTATATGATAATTCACGATGTGTGAATATGTGTGCTACACTGCAAATACGACGGATACTTTTAACCTCTAAACACCACCGTGGTTATTGGTTACTATAAATAACGACGAATCCTTTCAATGGTCGTTGCAACCCTCTGTGTTGTATGCTTTTTTTCCCCTATATGCCGCTCAACCTCGATCGTTAAAAGGGTAAGTTCGTTCCCCTATACACTATCGGCAGCGAAACGGACGTGGGCGTGTAAGTGCATCGACCACCACGGCACTGTGCCGGCAAAGCGAGGTCGATTTTCGGTTTATTTCAACAATAATGATATTTGTTTCACTCTACCCCGATTCAAGGTTATAAAATCAAGTTCGTCGAATTCTCAAGCCAAATGGTCTATTATACAACTTTAGAGAATATTTTATCATTTTATTGTAAACATACAGGCAATGATTGGAAATTAAGTGTTATCGTCAAATCTTATCTTACCTTATTATATTTAATCACAGTTATGTAATTGTTATTATGTTAAATAATGACACGCTAATTGCTATTACTTATTTGATCGTAAAGCAAAAATTGATACATTGGTGGTATTTACCTACTCATTTGATAATTATTAATTTTTATGTCTACAATATGAACAACAAAAAAGTTGGGAAAGTGGATACCACACCGATGTACATTAGGTGTCGTTTAAGTCACTGTAATGGATGTGGTAAATTTGAATTCAATGACATCATCGAATATGAAAAACAATTCTTAGCGAAGCTAATCTGTCAGCCTTATTATTACTAAATATTTTATATTGTTATTAGAATAATTTATTTTACTAATAGTATTACTGTAGATTGAATTCTTTTGTATTAATAAACAATAAATGTTTCAAGTATCACGAATAATATTTCTAAAGTACTAAAATCGTTACTCTTTGTTCAAATATCTAATTTTGTTCAAATTTGTACTTAAGATAGATATAAAAATTAATTGTGTTTATCTATATTTTATTAGAGTTTTTAGTTCAAGAAGGACTAATTATGAGGAACATTACATTGAATTTTCAAATTTTTCAAATTTCTAACAGAATGAAATTTTTTATAAGTAATTATAGAAAAAAACCTTTGAAAATTGAAAACTTTAAATGTCTATAAATAGCTCAAAAAGTGTAAAAATATTTTGAAAATTTTATCGAGTATATAAAATGATAAACATTTGGTGAAAAATTCAAGTATCTAAGGTTATTCGTTTTTGAATTATAACAAAATAAGAAATTCATACAATGTGAAATCGTTAATAAATTGATATATTTCCAATATCATAAACAATTTGAACTTCAAACTCTGATAAAAAATTAATGTAAAATAAAAATTATTTATTGACAATAATTAAAAAAAAATCTAAAATAAATCAAAAAGTTCTCATAAATAGCTGAAAAATAATTAAAATATTTTGAAAATTTTATCTTTCATGGTTAGCATCTACAGTTATTCGTTTTTGAGTTCTCTGTGTACAAAATTTAATTCCATAGCAATAACATAGTAGTTACACTGAGACATGTGCAATATTTGAGCTCAGAGACGACATCAATAGAGACTACATCAATTGAAATTAAAAAAGGCTTTAGAATAATTTCATGAGCATAAAATATTTTTATAACATCTGATAAAATGGAATTTTGAAACACTGTAGATGTATTATAGTTCATAATTTTAATTTTAATCTTACCATTTAAGAATTTAATTATATTGATAACTTTTACTATACGACGATCTTTAATGCAAATTAAATTATCTTTCGAGTTACTTATATTTATAGTAAAATTTTCTAAAATAATTTCTTCATAATATGTTTCATTAATTGATTTATTTACTAAGGGATCATAATCTTTTTCAATTTTGAGTATAAGTTATTTGTTTATAGTATAAGTTGACATAGTATTGATTTTTTTCTATCATACGGTTATATGTATTCTGAAGAGGATATCTAGAGTTTTTGCAACTATATTTTACTATAAATAATTTTTATACTTGAATGCAGAAAAAACATCCAAGTTTCCATGTTGTAACACAAAATCAGCAATAAAAATTAGGCCATACACATTATAACCTGCATATTCTTTATCGTAAAGTACAGAATATTCTTTTACAAATTGTCTTAATAACATTTTAACAATATTATTATAGGTATATGCAGTTTTAAAATAAATTAACAATCTTATAGAACAACTTAAAAACATAAAATGTTTATAAAAAAAGATTTTTAATCGTCTTTTAAGACAGTTGGTCCTGTATAAATAAAAAATGTTCTAAATTCATTAGATTTCCATTATTCAAATTCTTCTAAAGTCCTTGGTAAACGGTTAAACTCGACAGGAAAAAATGATTTTATTTTATTTTATTCATAAGAAATAACTTCAGAATTGTCAAGGCGCACTTGTATTTTATCTCTTGCCTAAAATGCCAATAACCTTTTCATCACACCCAGACAAATATTGTGCATATATTAAACTCAAAATCAAAAAGGTATTTAACAGCGAAGCAGGTAAATTAAATTGTGTTGGTCAATTAGCAATAAAATTTAAATAACTTTAATAAATGAGTAAGTAATATCAGTAACACATTTAGAAAAAACATGTAAAAAACAGCGTGCGCGCTTGAATGGCAGTCTAGACACGGGAAAAAATAGTACAATAAATTATATAAAATCCTAATTATAGTATTATAATATTATAATATAATTATTATATCTATAAATATATTCTGCAGTAGATATGTATGTGATAACTATGAGACATTATTTATTTATAGATTTTAATAACTATTTTATCCATACGCATGTTTTACATGTCACTATTGTAACTTCTATATATCATTACATAGTGATTTCTCTTACACCACTGAGCCATTACGATGCTTTATATATATATATCGCTATTTAATTTCCTTTTACAATACATACATGAGGTCGAACATAGATATTATAGTATGTCGTCATATTAGGGACTTAAAATGGACATCTCATAGACTTCAACGTCTTCTCTTTGCACACAAGGCTACGACAAAAACAAAATTGTTTTTGTCAAAAACTGCTTTTGCGTAAAACTTCCAGTTTTTTTACAATTTTTTTTCTTGTGCTTTTGAAAACAACTATAAATTTTTACTTTTGACACCCCAAAGTACTAATAAAATTTACTTTTCTATCAGGAAACTTGTTGAGGTAGAAAATCAAAACTTTTTTACTGACCCAAAAAGTCATAACTGACACACATATAAAAAAACCATATTATTGTAAAATCGATACAAACGACTCAAAATCTGAAAGCGACATACTTCTCAAATTAAGCGGGCTACTCTACTACTCAAGTGAGAGTGTAAAATGTAGGTAATAATTTATTATCATGTATTTGTCTTCAAATTTAAAATAATACTATTACGCATTCAAAAAACATTTGTGAGTGAAGCAATTTCCAACTTATAATGACAATATTTTATAGCAGTATTGACGCATTCAAAACATATAATTCACGTCTTATTTCTAATCTAACACATTTTCATTTATTGGCATAATTAACATGCATTCTTTAGTATACTAAAACTAACTTATATTTCTTTTTAAAAATTAATATATTTTTGGCTAAATTTTCAGTTTGGATTTCGTTAGTGACCCTGATGTAAACAGGTTTTTCTAGTATTTAATTGGTTGGTTTTTTTTAAAAAAAAATCACATTGGTGATTATTCGAACGAATTTAAATAAAATATTTAAGTTTAAAGTTTGATTATTCGTATATAAAATACTAAGTACAAAAGTCTTAAAAACAAAATTAAATAATTTCAAATTGTAAATAAAAATTATCATAGAATTATTTTGATAGTATAGTTATCGTAAAATTGCTAAAAAAGAATAAAATATCAAAAAATACAACATTTTGTTCTATTTTAGATAGCATCTATACATACATTAATGGCTTTAAAAACCATTGGTACCTACATGCATCACTTTGCAATAGCACAAACTGTTATTTATGAGAAAAAGCAGAAAATATTAATTATCTTAGATTGTTATTTGATAACAAACTTAATAGTACTATTTATTTTAAACTTTAGCATTGCACTTTTACTAGTCATATTAACATACATATTAAAAATTATACATGACAGATTAATCTAATATATTTTAAATAAATTATCAATTAATAACAGCAACGTCAATAATATATAAAACATTTATAATCTAGATCAAATTTATAAAAAACGTTTATTGCTTTTACTTTTTCAAAATAAATAATAACATCTACTAAATTCGAAAACATAATTATTATTATTTTTTTCAAAATATCAATAAAATGTTAATTTTCCCAAACATAAGTGCAAATTAAATGTTGTTAAAATAAATCCGTTTGAATTAATATTTATGCATTTAATTTAATGAAAATTTAAGTTTATATAATTTTATTGTGTTAAAAACTATATACCTACTCGTAAATGTTTAATAATTTTAATGCAAATGTCTTATCTAGTAGATTTAAACTTTTTCTTTTAATGTTCTATACGCTATTTGTTTATTAGCCAAGCAATGTTTTAACGTGTAAAACTAAGTATTTTAGTATTTATATTATTTATATACGTACTATGTATTTTAATTAGTGTTCCTTAAATTCAACGAAAATTATTTGTAGACTGAACTCAATTTCCCAACACAAGAAATAGCTTATAGAGGATAAGTAACCTTCATTCATAAATTGTTAATTCTTATTTATGTTGGTTATGGTTAGAAAAATAAACTCAATAAACTAGCATGTAGCAGATAAATTGAAGTCAGCTAGGCTATATTTATATTAATGCTATTTGAATTTGTATATAACATAAACTGCAGAGCTTATATTATTAGACTACACTGTTTACGAAATTTTACAACACAATACCAACGTAAGTCCAAAATAAATGCGACTTACAATAAAAACAAAATTTATATTGATATTAGTTTTATGTAGACAAATGTTACAACATTATGTACACACAAGTGATTGAAATGTTTGATTAGAATAATTTAAACTTAAACAAGCAGTTTAAAAAAATAAAACAATTTGAAGTGTAAACCGCCAGAAACAAATTCAAACATTTCGGAACCTGAAAATTGGAACTACATATTGAGGTATATTCTTAGGTATAGATAATCACTAAACCATATGTCTGAGTAGGTAAGAAAAAAAATGCGTGAGAATTCAATGTCAAGTTTAGTGTTTACGTCAGTAATTAATAATAATCATTAACACTTTAATAGTGGTGTAAACAGTATATATATCATATGCAAAGTTGAAAATATAAATTACGTCCGATAATGTTATATTTATACGTCGAAAATGTGCAATATACAATATAAATATATATTCTGTATAATACGCCAATAGGCCAACAGAGCTGTGATTAACACGTATTATTATTGTACTTTATATACATTATATAATTAAAAAAACCTATACTCCATATACAGGGTGATTCATTAAGCGTAAACAATCATTAACTCAAAAAGTATTTACTTTTTTTAAAATTTTTTTTTTTTTTTTAAAGTTTTAGACCTACGCTGTTCTAGAATTATGTAATTGATTAATATTTTTCATGTTTATATTCATTAGGTAAATCACCATCAACTTTTGATTTTCAAATGGCGACCTATACTAAAAATATCATTATTTAGTAAGACTTTTTTTCTTATGAATTATCACGTTCAAATTTTCATTTTTTGTTTATCCGTTGACGAGATATAACTCCTTGAAGTTGGGTAGTTTGGGGAGGTGTTTGTGTATAAATGTATTATACCGGATCGGTGGATACCGCAAGAAAAAGGATTTGTATGCCCCAGGATAAAAGATATTATATTTTTCATATCAATTCAGTAAGTACTGTAAACTTAAGTTGTGCTCCTAAATATATTTTATAATGCCCATTTGGCAGGGTTCGCGCAGATCACTCTACTAAAGGTGTTTGCGGCATTGGTCAAATAATACTTATCAATTACAAAGACCAGAAGCTATAAATAATAAATTCGATATCGTTCGACCACAAGGTATATCGGTGATAACTGATAATCGTTGTATCTACTCACTACAATAACGGTATTGAATTCATTACTTATAATTTCTGGTCTTTATAAGCGATAAGTAATATCATGACCATTGATAGTGACACTATTAACGCGGGGGAGAACTGTGCAACATGCTGCTAAATGAGGTATTTGGGACATAACTTATGCTTACCTACTGTACTCACTGAATTAATTTGAAAAGTGTATTATCTTTTCCGCCGGAGCACAAAAATCCCAATTGCTACGGCATACAATACTGATTAGATATAATATATTTACGCACAAATACCTCTCAAAACCCCTCAACTTTGAGGAGCTGCTCTATATCTCGTTAACGAATTAACGAAAAATAAAAATTTGAACGTGATAATTCATAAAAAAAAAGTCTTACTAAATCATGAAGTTTTTAGTATGAGTTGCCATTTGAAAATCAAAAGTCGATGGCGGCTTACATAAAATATTAAACAGTTATATAATTCTAGAACAGTGTAGATCTAAAATTTTGAAAAAAATAAATACTTTTTGAGACAATGAGTGTTTTACGCTTAATGAATCGCCCTGTACGTATACACACATGCACACGTGGAGTATAGGTTTTTTATAACTACCTATGTCTTATGCGGTAAACATGTGTGAATTTTTGCAATTTGCCCGGTTATTAGACCGATGAACTTTTAGCAAAAGAGCATTTATGTAACGTGTTCACCGTTGATAGTTATGGTATAATATTTATATTATCGTCGTTGCCATTGTTATACTTTAAATTCATGATTTTTCGGCCAGGCATGCAGAGTCCACAGTCACAGTAACACGAATAACACGATGTTAAAATATTATGATAAGAATCATATGAATAATACTTTTTCGGTGTTGGTACTTTTTTTTTTTTTGAAAACTTTAGCCACCGCTGTTGTACATAGTTAGTAGGCCGACAGTTTAACGATTATGCAAAACGTATTACGTATATAAAAGACGCGGCGGCGGTCGGCTTGCACTTCAGACGAGCTCGTCGCAATCTGTAAAAACACCGCCGCTCGTGACCTTGAATACCTATTCTACATATTATTATTATTTTATTCTTCCTTTTTTTTTTTTCTCGTCGCGTCCTCTCTACGTTTTTACTAATATATATTGTATCGCGGTACGCGCGCGCGCGTTCCGTTCACTTTTTAAACGAAATCTTACACTTTTCTTTTTTTCACGCACTATTATTATACACAATATATGATATTTTAATACTATACTAGACTATTTCATAGGTACGCATTAATAGATATGAATATATTACGTGATTGGCGCCTATATAATATTAAATAAATATATATGTATCATGGGGTTCCGTCAATTGATGGCACGCTTTATACACTTTTTATTACGTGAGCGGTTTTATACTCAAGCGCCGATATTGATCCTTGTTTCTAATATATTGTAAGCATTTTTTAAAGTATTTTACAGTCATAACCAGAGACGCCATTTGGAATGACATCATGTGATAGCAACAGTGGTGGCCCGGGTGATTAGCTCAATAGAGTCATTAGATTTATCCCCTTCCTCCACCGCCACCATTGACCGTGTGAAATCTAAAAAAAATATAAACTATTCGACATTATAAATTTGGAAACATAATAATCGATATTGAGCATGATTTAGATAATATTGACCTCTAGAACATTTGGTTTTCGTAGATAATATCGAATCTATATAATGATGAATATCGTAATCGTTCGAGAAATTGAAACAGCTTAAATAACGTTTTCTCTAGAAAATATATAAATATGTATAAGCAGTAAGTGCATATATACATAGTCTGACATCCAGTTTAACACGGGAAAATAAAAAAAGAAATCTAGGAGTAAGCATCTAAAGAATACTTATATTTTTCCCAATTCTTCCGCGTAAAATGTGTAACAATTTGCTTATTTGTCTTTATAACGTGTAATTCCGTAAACATAAACAATACTAGTTTTCTCACATTAATTAGTAGATATATACATTTATATACACGGCGAATTAGTTAAACAATACAATTATAAGAACAAAAGATTTCCCAATAGTATTTTATTATTGATGTAAACGGTTGAAATTTCATTATCGAAAGCTAATAATAATTTTAAGTTTTCTTATGATATTATATTATACTCACATAATATATAGACTATAGTGATAAATTTCTCCTTCAAAATAGTTTGTAATAAATAAAATTTTAAACGCCAAAAACAAATTAAAAACGAATAAAACTTCACAAACGTGTCAAACCCAGTATCACCGGTTATCGCTAGAAAACAGCATTTCCTAAAAAAAAAAACCAATTTGTTCAAAAAGGTGGTCGTGTAATTGGTTTATTTGTATTTAATACTTGAGAAAACCCAAGGGTGTTGAAAAATTACTTTTATAGGTAGAACTTACACTACACTATGGACTATAGACCATAACTATACTACTGTTCTATTTCTCTTATTAAGTGCGGCTTAATAATTATTAACTCCTTATACATAAATATTATTTTATTTAAAACAAAATATTTTTAAATTAAAATTATAAATCTAAGTTGGTTAAAATTTATTTTATATTATTTTAATTTTAAATATAAATATTATAAGAATTGTGAAATAATTAATTTGTAGACTGTTGTTTTCATTTGAAATTTTGAAGCAAAAATATATACACTATGGCTAGTGGTCAAAATGACAATATTCATATTTCATGATAAATACTTACTTATATATATATAAATATAGGTACGTACTTTATAAACAGTGAAATAGCTAGAAATTGAAAGAATAAAAAGCATAATGAGCAACAAGCGGTACATGACAAGAGCTGGTCAATACAATTTTATGATTATTATAATATCATGATTGATATCACATTAAAAAAAATTATTTTTATATTTTAAAATGAATATTCATATTATTATATGAATTATTACGGCGTTATGCAAGACCAATTATTATCAATACTTTTAACTTAGTGGTGCTGTCGTAGACCCCATCCCCTCTATAATGACACCCTTGATGAATAATGGTAAATTTGTATTTTTTTTTTTACCAATGTTCTTCCCCAAGCACACACGACTACAATACATTGCGTTCAAAACATCGAACGGTGAAATGATGTATTTTCGGCTATAAGTATATTAGTTTTATTACCGGTACTAGTCAAACCGGTGCATCGTCGCATCGGTGCATGTGTTGGCTACTCGCTAAAAAATCATAATAATTTCATGAGGAAAAAATCACAATGCATCATGTATTCTACATAAAACATCGATAACTTCTGTTATACAATGAATAAAGTATAATTTATAAATAGTTCACGATAAATAAGTTCAAAGCCAAGCCAATAGAATATTTTTCATATTAAACATCTCATATAAATGTCTATTTTTTTTATGCGTCTATACATAATTAAATAACTTACTAATTACGTATGATCGGAATATCGGAATATGATGATCACGGCGTAATGTGTAAATTAATTTACGAGCCGTTGAAATTAAAAAAACATATGATAAAAATTAACAGTTTTTGAGTACGAGCGTTCTTATTTCCACAGGAGGAACCCAAATATTTACTCAGATATGAAGCGTAAAATAAAATATTGACGTATAATACGTTCTCGTTTATATCTTTAATGTCAATCCGTTATATACACGTTTAACGTTTATATGATATATTCGTTTTTTTGATTCTGATAGTGCTCCGATGAACGCATTGGATTTTCGTACAATGATGTATTTTTTTATGTTGTCTAACGTTACCATTGGGAGCAGTAAAATTACTCTTTAATCTTTGGTTTTGAGGGCGGTTTCTGATTGAAAATTGGAACTAGTTGGTACTTTGAAGGGTCAAAAGTAAAAAACCTCCCCGTACTTTGTTAATAATCTCCCCTTCATCGAATGAAAATTACATGCAAAATTACAAATTAATACATTACATAACCAAAAAACAGTTTGAAATATATTTTTCTACATTTTTTAAGCAACATAAATCTTAAATAATCAGCTAAGAATTTAAAATATTTGTATGTTTATAGAGACTAGATATTAGAGAAAATGGACATTCCAAGTATTGACTACCATTGTACATGTACCCGTTTATTTGATCATCGTTAAAAGTTTTTGGCATTATTTGCATAAAGAATTTTCAATTATAATATTTTTTAAATATATAAAGTTATTCATCTTGTGGGTAGATATTTTATGTGATTTTATGAAAAAAATTACCATTATTCATAATATTTTCTTAACAAAAATATCAATAATATAATATTATAAATATCGAAAAAAGGTCATAAGGTCATACCTTTCTCACATCCCTATTTTACCGCCCCTGGCGTAGATTTTACAAATTATAAAATTGTATTAAACTAATACCTAATATAATTTTCAAGCTATCATGGCCTCTCATATCATCAACCTAGTATAGTAGAGTGTGGACTGTTATACTTAAAGCTTAATAACTCAAAAATTACAAATTTTAATTTTAATTAATATACATAAAATTAAAAAAATTTATATCCTCTGCGAAGAAAGGGTGGTTGCCATTTAGAAAATAAAATTTATAACGCGACGACACACACTTTAAATGGTAAATATCTAAGTATTTGAAAATTTTATGATCCTTAAGTATTCCATAAATCAAAATTTGAATACATTTGTTATTTAAAGAAACTGGGAGTGAACATATTTGATAAATCATCCTATATAAACGGAAAATAAAAAAATGAAATAAGTTTTTATCGTGTCGATCACGTCACATTCTACACGTTGCTGTGTTGTAATATGGTCGCATAGGTCTGTTATTCTATTAATAAATATAATACTAAGAATACAGAGTAATACTTTCTGACCGCAATTACTCTGGAAGTACTGGTCAGTTATAGTACTTTAAACCGGTTCCGTTCGGTTTTCTGATGAATTATATAACCTAACGTTGTACATATAATTTATAAATATATAATAAATATGTTTGAAAAAAAAAACAATGGAGATACTTGCAGAGTACAAATAAATAAAAATCGTTAATGCATAATTAAATTAATAACAATTAAGCTGGTAATTAAATTATAAAAACCGTGCACTAAGAATATTTTCAAGTTCAATACTATTTTTATAGCAGCTAAAAAGTTAAATGACGCATGTCCGCCTTATATATAAAATTAAAATGGGTTTATCGTACTCTTGAAGGTCTTAATCGTTGAAATCCATAAAAACTGAGGTCAATATTTTATTTTTAAAAAGTACCAAACGTGCGAGTTTTGCCAACTTGGACAGCTAACTTTAGAAATTGCAAGTGTTTATTTTTATTCGATTCTGTAAAAAAAAATATTTTTAAGTCTAGTATGGAAAAACAATTTCAATCAAATTAAAACAGTCTGATATTTATTTATGTTTAGTATTAAATTTTATATTTATATTGCATCTGACTAACAGATGAAACACTTCAAATTGGATAACGTAAGATTTGTATAATTAGCAGATATGGGTTACACGATGAAATTATTAAATTAATTGTAAAAAATGGAATAGAAGATATTTAAAATATTAAATTTCGACATTAGATACAATGAATGAAGTGACTAATATCATTATGTCAACTTTGCAGATTTTATTGCAGCTATATAATATTATTATATAGATACGTAAAAACGTATAATTACGTATTAATATTAGAATTTAGAATTTATACTTGTAATACTCATTAATATATAGATCAAAATCGAACCAAGGTCGCACACGTAGTTTTGCCGGAAACGCGGGCATAAAAACGACAATGGAGACTTAAAAACACATTTCACACACGCACGCATAAAATAATTAATACAATAATATAATATACGTACAAGAATTCGATTATACGTGCTGGCTTTGATAACGCGATCTGCCCGCTGATGACATAATAGGCGACGGCAGTAGGAAAAAGAAAAAGTGTATTTTTTTAACCAAATTTAGTGATCTACATTTCAGACGCAGACGTATCGGACACACACCAATCGCGGCCATTATGGCGTGTAATGGTCACTCGCGGGAGATACTAAAAAAAAATTTCTAATTTAATCTTAAATTATTTAAATTATTTTCAAAAAATGTTTGGCATTTCACATAATATATTGACTTTTTGCGTAACACTACGAAATAAGCATTTTATATTATTACTTGTTTTTTGATAACAACCGTATAGGCTGTAGACGTTCAAAACTTTCAGTTTGTCAGACGATAGTAATTTAAAACTATTATAAATTGACAAATGATTGCAGACTCATTTAGACGATTTCACAAAAGCATCTCTCGATAATCCGATATAATATACATTATACTGCTCATCGAATAACAAATAATATAATATAATTTGTGTATTTAATATTTATATTGTGTCCAGTGACGCAACCACCAGGATTCATTTTTTTTTTTTTTTTTTTTGGGGGGGGTTCAGATTTTGAAAAGAATTTCCATTTTGACTGGTATTTTGTTTAGGGGTATGATCCAGATATATTTTTAATTTATTTTTTCTTGTGTGTAATTGATGTAAGCTCTGGCCACTACGGTGCATGTATTACGTAGTATATATATATATTTGTTGATAATTTTGTATAATTTTCTAATAATAATTGTACATTAAACGATGCAACTGAGGTGGAACTGTGGAAGTAATAACTAATAATATTATCGTGGTTCCCATCTCAGTTAAGATACCACACAGAAAAAAAATGACGCGAGGAGGTTAGCTTAAGTTAGATTTATGAGTAAAATCTTTGGGAGTTATTTGTTTCCACCAAAACAAAAACGTTCCGCCAAATCTAAGCAAGCATACGTTCATAGGTTCTGTTTTCAAAAATTTCATACGGATACTATTTTGTGTTTTATACTCTATTATTGCACTTAACGTGTTATTTATACGTGTTTCTGAAAGTTTTATCTTTTTAGATTAAGAGTATTTTAATTTAGAAGTTTATTTGTATATAATATATAGGTATATATAGTGTCCCTTTTTGATCAGGTACATTCGTTAGAACAATTGAAACTATTATTTTTTTTAAATATATTAATATTAGTATGCGATTTGTAAAGACGATCATTGAAATGTACATGGAATGATTTGTAATTAATTGTTGTACTGCTAGAAGTTCACTGAAATTAGACCACACTGTGAGTGGAAACGTAATGCAACAATTATGAGTATGTTACATGGCACCTATGTGTATATAAACTCTACATTATGTACGACGAACTGCTGACTGCAGACTGATGCAATTATATTAACACACATACATAATTATAAGGCCTATCGCCAACACACACAATGTATGAGGTAGTTAGTTCGACAGTCATGACCAATACGAGCGAACTCACCGATACCAACACATACTAACGGCCATCTTCTGGAACAGTAAAGTATTTTTTTAAATATAATAATTATTATTCTAGATATGTAAACTAAACGTGTCTTTTTATTGATAAAAAACCTCATACACAAGTGTACTAACCTCCAGCTACAAAACATTTATCCATAAGGAATAGAAAACCTTCCCTGGATAACTAATATCGTAATAAGGTTTCCCGATCATGTTGCAGTACTTATTATTTTTGGAAATAAAATTTAAACACCTATATCATAAAACCAGAATTTTGACATAACATAATGGCTTTCAAATCTCTAAGTATAATTTTGGAAGCAAAATGATTTGGCGGAAAAGAAAATCAAACTTTTTGTAATTTAGTGTTTAACAGAAACGATACACGCACAAATCTTTAAATTATAAATTCAATTGTTTACCTTATATTTATAAATAATGTACGTTAGAAAAAAAATTAGGCTTATTTAAATATTTAAATACTCATATACTTTAAATGTTTCAAATTGCTATGCATATTATACGAATATACAATTATGTACTACTATAGAATTTGTGAAAAGATTCAATCATATTTCAGAACCCTCAAATCCTCCTGGTTCCGCAACTGAATTTATGCTGTCACATATTTACTGTACTCTTAAAAGTACATAACTCAAGAATTTTAAGAGGACATTGTATCCGCAAGTGTTGATTCTGAATCATACAAAACGCATATTATATTTATGTTAATCAGAATGCATTTTACTATGTTATTTTTAATATTAAAGTGAATTGACCTATGGATCAAATATTCAAATTTAAAAGTAAAACCATTAACTATAGCACCTCATAGGTTTTTTCAATATTTTGATTTGATAGCAAGTTATGAGTAAAGTACTTACACATTTTAAAACACTCATAACTTGTTTTAAAATTCAAATATCAAAAAATACCTACGTGTTTCCCAAGATAATATTCTTACTTTTAAATTTAATATGTCAATCAACTCTGATATTAAAAGTAGCAGAGTCAAATGGATTCTGTTTAACGAATAATTTCGTATGTTATACATAAAACGGACTCGATGCGTGTGGGTACGACGCGTGACGTTCTTTTAAAGTGATACCTAAAGGGATCCGGAGTATTACTATTAATTGCAAATACTAACATTTATAATCAATGGTATTACGTATTCAAATGAATATTATAACTTATAAGAAACCATGCTACCGTCACTGTGTAATATTTTGGTTAATGTTTACAAACCGTTATCGAATCGAAGCAATTTGTAGATGAACATGAACTTATTCATCAGGTATCATATAAAAATAACAGTAGTGCTAAGCGCACTAGGTCCAGATATCAGTCCCAATCGTGTTGCCGACTCGTTTTGTAAACATGCATTATTGCCTCAATGCAAGTGTGACAAATGTAAATCAGGCTTTCGTATAGTATGTGGAGCGATTAGAGGAAGATGGGCCTAGAAGACCGAGTTTTCTGTGTCGTCCGAAGTCCCCCTATATTGTTTGTTAATCTATAACGACGCGCTTTTATCAATTTTAACGTTGTAGAGGGCATGAGTTATAGACAAATTATCTACCTGCGGTTTATTTTAGATTTTAGATATTTCATAATATATAGGACATCATATTATTAACTCCAGAATACGGGTAATAATATGAAATTTAAATTAATCATTCGTTATTAATGTTATTATGGTGGCCCACCAATGTTTATGGGCTAATTGTGGGCCACCGTGAATAGTATCGATGTAGTACGCGTATCAGCATCGTAATAACTAATAACTAATAATAATATATCAGTGATCGTAGTGTAGCTGCCGCCGCGTAAGTCGTACGTACAAACACGCTCGCTGGAACGAATGGCGATAGTACCAAAACGTCATCACAATAATATTACGCTGCAGCACAACATGTGTATGCGCCACCGCCGTCCGACGACGGTCCTCCGGAGGCAAAACAGGAAAAAACCACTTTTTTTCGCCAAGAACTCTTCGTTCAACACACACACACACACACACACATTTATAATCTCAGGTCTGGATAAAGTGTGTGTGTGTGTGTGTGCGTGTACATTGGCGCAAATGACCTCGTGCGCCGCAACCGGGTTCAGGGTTAACGTTCGGGCGGCCACGGAGTCGAAGACCGCCGCGCGCGCGATCGAAACGCGCGCGCGAGATCGCGGAGGGAAACATTCTTGGATAACTGCGGCGGCGAAAACCGGTAGGGCAAAAATAAACGACGAATGAAAGAACTGTGTAAAAAAAAAAAAAAAAAAAAAAAATGAAAAAAAGTGCACTCGCATAATAAGCGTGTTGCGTGTGTATATAAATATACATATATGAATGTGAGCTGCACGCTACACTAGGTAGGTAGGTAGATAGGTAGGTAGGTGTATTGTACGGTATAAGATGATAGAGACGAAGCATAATAAAAAAACGAACGTATCGCGTCGTACGACCGGCGGCGGTGGTGGGGAGGGGGGTGTTATCGCGTGTGGGGGGAGGGCCCGTATTGCGATTGTTGTAATAATAATATATTATACCTATACATAAACATAATATAATAATAATAATAATATATATATATATTATATTCTAGTTTCGGACGACGGCGTTGGCAACGCTGATATAGGACGTTAACCCGTCTGTCGGCCAAGGTCAGAAGCGCCGCCGCCGCCGCGCGCATATTACATATACACTCATACCTATATATAACACAATACGTGTGTGCGTGTATATATATAAATATATATACACGTATGTATACGTATTTTGCGCTCCGGCACTTTGCTCGTTGTCATGGCCACTCGCCGCCGTATATTCGTATTACTTTTTCTTCTTCTTCTTCTTCTTCTTCTTCTTCTTCTTGTCTGTGTGTGTGCGTGTCTGTATCACTGCGCCGCTGCTCTTCCTTCCCAGGCCGCGCCGCATCAGCAGCCGACGCGCGATCGAAACGGTCGGCGCGGCGGCACGAGAGCGGACCGAAAATGTACGCAACCTTCGGAGCCGCGCGCGATTCCTCCCGACGACTACAACGGTGCCGATCGGCGATCGTTATGTGGCCGGGGGGAGGGGGGGGAGGTTATTTTGTATTTTATTTTATTTATTTATTTATTTTTTTTTTTTTTTTTACTTTTCGGGTTTTTTGCTATTGGTCGTCGCCACTGGCCGTAATACAGCATTATTACAACGAAATGGCAGGTCGCGCAGATCTATCGGCCGAATTGCCCGTAAAACATAAATAATAATATCGTGGCGATTCGGTTTTTCGTTTTTCGATTTCGTTCGGACGCTATTTCGCGCGCCCGGAGAATAAAAGTTTTCGGATTTGAGAACCAATGGCGAACGATGACGCGGGGTGACCCGCGGAGTCGGTGTTGTTGCCTTTTTTTTTTCCCCTCCTAGCGGTTCGAACTTTTAAAACCCGACTTTCGATTATACGGACAACGCGAACGGCGCGGAAATATTCGTCTACTCGGCTCGGGGGAATATGCGGCTGCGTGCGTAGTTCGGGGCGATGTGCGGGGCGGGCGGACGAGGAGCGCACGACTCGCGTGTAACGTAAATAAAATAGAACACGGGTGTACCGCGGTAGGAGACACCGACCGGCATAGGGCCCAGTCCCGATGCGACTTGTATCATAATATGTACAGCGGCGTAATAATTAGTCGAAAAAATAAACGTAACACACACGCACATTTAATTACACTCCGTATACCTGAAACATTAATTAAAAGTATAAACTAGCCGAATGATTAAAATGGTATACTGTAACGTTTTACTTTTTTATGATGGGCACTTTTACGTTTAGTAGCCAAAAAAAAAAAAAAAAAAATACATTTGATAATCTAAAACTGTGCGCATTTTAATTTATAGGTACGTTCAACTAGATGCACGGGTATTGTCTACTGTTTTTCAGTATTTCCAGCGAGATATTTTAAGAACAGACATTACAAAAACAAAAATGCCAAGTTATTCCGTAACGTCCGCTCTACTTATATAATGTAAATTTTACGTATCTTATTATATTTTATGAGTGACGACTACCTCATTTTATATAATTTGCTATTAATTACAATTATTAGTGTTTCATACAAGAAACTTTAAGTGCAATTGTTATGATGAAAAATATTTAATATCACAATCAGTCGTTGTTTGAAATTTGGATTAATAAAATAAATCACTGTAAAATAAGTGTACAAAGATTATATATTGTATACATTATGATTCAGTTGGTTTTTTTATTTTATTGAATAAAGCCTACAGTCCACGGATTATTCACTGCTATTATTTTGATTATTACGATTTTCTGAGATGGGTCAATGAATGTCCATGAACTTAAAGTAAGAATAGAATACTCGTCAATTATTTTGTTGGATACGTTTGCTAATGCGAATTTGTAACACAATATATCAATATTTTTTCTTTCCATTTTTCATTAAAAATTATTATTTC
This sequence comes from Pentalonia nigronervosa, assembly GCA_014851325.1. Taxonomy (NCBI): domain Eukaryota; kingdom Metazoa; phylum Arthropoda; class Insecta; order Hemiptera; family Aphididae; genus Pentalonia; species Pentalonia nigronervosa. The sequence goes on from JACXSJ010000580.1 coordinate 132,442, forward strand.
ATTTACAGCACGTTTTTGTTTGTAACAATAAAGAGACGCTGAAGAACGTGCTAGTAACAGTTAAAAAAATGTAAGCAATCATTTTTTTAAGAATTGTGATTATAGTATCGCATGCGTTATTATTCTTATACAACTCAATAACTGGATGTTTTTGACTTCCGGTTATTTCAAAACCCAATTCAACAATAGATATGTTCAATAAATAATATTATTGTTTCGTTTAGTAAAAGTTTAATTAATTATAATTGAATCGTTGTATGTATGACTGTATAAATTAATAACTAGAAATTATTTATAAAACAATTTTGTATTTTTTCGGTATGATTGTAAGGTAATATAATATGTACTATGTTTAAATTGTTTCAGATGTCATGCATTACTCGTGTATATAATTTTAAATATTATATTCTGTCATATTGGTACCTAGCTTTGGATTTTATAGCTAAATCTTTCTTGTAATCTTATAATTTATTTTAATGAACCATAATAGAGCTTTTGTACAAATATGTTTGTATAATATCTAAACTATATAAGTGCACAATAACATTTTAATTATTTATTAATAAGAAAATCATTATTAATTACAAACAACTATTAGACATTTTATATTGTAATAAAATATTAAAACGCGAATACGTGCATATTACAATATAACACATAAAAATCATAAATATATTTAAAAAAAATAAAAACAACCTAAATATTAACAATTATGATATTCAATAAAAAGCCAAAATTGATAAAAGAGTATTATAAAAGAATCTAATAATATATATTATATAATATCTATACAATACATATACATAATGCAGAATATTAAACAGCATTACGTATACACATTTATAAATATTTGGCATATTTGATATTATTATGATGTGCACGCATACTTTGCTGAATTTATAATACCACAAAAATATAAAGCGTTGTTCGTATACATTGAGTATAAAAACTTCTTATCGAATAGATATTCAAATGAGCATCATTATATTAAGTATTCTACTATTATAGGTAAGTACATTGTTTTTGAATTTCGTGTTTTACTCAATTGGTAATATTGGTGACTGGTGTAAGAGGTGCTGTATGCCTGAATTTAATATATAAATCCAAAAAAAACTATACAACAAAAATAAAATAATTATTTTAGAAGTTTCATAATTTAATAAACTTTTCAATATTTTAATTTAATTTATCATATTAGGTCTCTTTCATAAAATAATGTAAACTAATAAAGGAACGTCGAATCAACTTTGATCACTTAATTATCCCTAAGAACAATGATTTTCGAGGATGCATTTGCCATTTTATATGATTTTCATTTTCAAGTATACTTAATATACGTATAATATATATTAATGCTAAAATGTGCTAATTGTGTATTTAAATCTTGAAGCATAGACTGTAAATATTCTTTTAAATAATAACAAAATAAAGTATATTAAAATATTTGCAGTTGTTTTCAAAGCCAAGGGTAAATCAATAATACAATAATTGGAGATAATATCAACAGCTTGGTAATCTTTGATGATGAAAATTAAATATTTTAAACGTGCGTAAATTGTTGTACACCACACCACCACAATTAATAAACTTTGCCATGTTAATTTCGGTAGTTATCAAAGAAGGTCAGAATACATACTAAAATAGTTTACTTTTTACTAATCTTTGACCATGACCCTTGTGCATACAGTTCATGTGTATTTAATTCAAATTCCATGTATTTTGGACTTTATGGTTATTATGCATCGATTTTATGAAAAGTCAAATTTGTAGGGATTATAATTGTTTATTCGTGAGTTAATTTTTATACTTGGACTAGTTTTTTTGGTGAAAAACGAAGAATTTTTTTTATTTTAATCGAAACTTCATATCGTTTTAAGTAATAAACTAAATATAATTAGGTTGATCTTTTAACGTTGATAACAATAACTTATTTGTAATCACATTAAAAACTTTAGAAAAATAATTTATACATTTATTAAAAGTCGTATAATTTTGATTCACGTTTCAAATTTATTCTATACTACCTTTTAATACTTAAAAGTTATCATAATTATAGTTATTATGACCAATTTAACATAATTCTGTGGGAGCAGATCCAAAATTAGTACCATGGCATAAAAATTTGTAAAATAAAAAAGGTTTTATCCTCTAGCCGAAAACTGTCCAATCTTACTTATGTATTATAATAGTTATATTTTAAATTTACACTTTTTTGTACTAAGAAGAAGAGGCAAGTTAATTTGATTTAACTCTATTTAAGTTGTGTCTTGAAAGCAATTTATCATACTTTATCAATTTATTAGATATTTGTGTATTTTATAATTGTCAAAATTTATAAAAAAAACATTTTATTATATGAAAAAGATCATTAATCTAAATTTCTGTTTTCACTATTTACATATAGCATTCTGAAATTATGTCATTTATAGAATATTTTTTCTCATGGTGCTTAATTAACATTATTTAGTATTATTATTTACTAAATTACTTATAATTGTCATAAATTATTATTTTTGAATTTTTACATATTCAAAGAAATTAACCAAGCCTTGCATAAAACAAATTGTTATTGGTTCATTGTTAAAATTGCAATATATAATAAGCATACTGTTATGAACATTATATTTGAAGCAATGTTCACGTTGAATCCCGGAGTCCTCAATACACGTATCCGATTATGGATCTTGGAAACATGATACATTTATGAGGTGCGTCGTTCTGGCACCCGTAAGTCATCATAACCACGTCAAACCTATCTCATTTTTTGGTACCCGATTTGTATCTATTTGTACTCTTCTTAAAAAAATGTATACCCCTCTCCCTTTTACGTAAAATCAATTCCCTCTGTACTGTAACGTCGTTGTCCTGGTAGGTTATTGAGTTTAAGCAAAAAATAATAAAATAACTTGAACTGTTCATATTTGATGTGTAGTTTTGGTTATGTAGTAGTTCTATTCTTATTTGGAGTTTATTTTATAAGCGATTGAAGATGTCGTATTAAAATCGTGATTTTGCTTTTAAACTTCAAAATTTTAAATTTCATTTAGTAAAATATGACAATGTGATTTTCTCAAATAACAGTATAATAATATATACTATAGTATGTAATGTAATTGTAATATAATATCTACTATCGATGAGTGAAGGTTTAAAGCACATAATTATATGGACCCAAATAACTTATATCCCTTAAAAATCGTAGTTTACATTTTGTAGTTCTATTCTCCGAACGAAGATTCACTTAAAGGAATTTGTTCAAGAAATTATTACATTTAGGTAAAACGAAAAACAAAGGTGTTTGAAAACACCAAGCACTGCATATCCAATCCAGACGCAGGGCACCAGGACGACGTCGTTACAGCACCCGGATAGAGAAATTGATTTTACATGAAAGAGATACAATTTTTTTTAAGGAGAAGATAAGTGATACAAAACGGTTACTAAAAAATGAGATAGATTTGGGATGGTTATGATGAATTACGAGTGCTAGGACGACGTACCTGCATTTATACTATATGTAATCTAAAAGTTGATAGTCTAAGATAATCCTTCTGTTCTAACTTTAAAATTATTTATCATGCCAAACATTTTACATTGAATAGTTAAGTTTTATTGAGTGTTTGAAAGTTCAAACATTTATAAATGTTAATTAAAAGAATACCAAACCTAAGACTTGAATATTATAAGATGTTGATAAATTTATTAACTTAAATTCACTCAATTTTAGATTGTCGACTCAAGAAAATGTGCCCCCAAGACCTCGACATTATCTAATTAATTTAAAAAATGTGTTAATATTTTGCATATTATATATTATTATTGTTATTATTGTATATATAATATTATATTGTTAATATGCCAATAAAAATAAAATAATCTAAAAATCATTGAGGGAATTTTCGACTTTGTTCAATCTATTTAAAAACTGTCCCAATATTTTGTTTTAATGAACTTAATAAGCAAGCCAGTTCTACAAATAATTATTTAACGTTGCAATACTATTATATTATATTATATTATATAAAATTCTAATATAGTTTGAATTGCAACGTAATATCGATTATTATGTATACAATGTAGTAAGTACACACTATTATTGTAGTGATTTTGATAGTCAATATTTTTTTCGAATCATTTAATAGGTACATGATTTAATTCAAGAGTTGAGAATTAAAAAAATGTATTATTTTGATAAATCGATTATGCATTTTACCCGAGAATCAATTAATATTGAATACCTAAGAAAAATGTTTTTCTTTTAAAATGAATTTGGTATAGTTATTAGTTAATTTGTGAACTTTAATCAAAATTTTTTGAAACAAAGATATGATTTTATTTTCATTAAAATAACCTTCACCCAGTGTAGGTGGTTGTCCAGTATTTGTCACCCAGGAAATAAATGTTAATTTCTGCAGCGATGTGGCAAGTACTAGTACTGTTTCATTTTATGCGTCTTGAGAGTATATTATGGTTTATGGCCTTGTCCAAACATATTAAACCAATATTTTTTCAATGAATACCGCGTCCGAATAACCTTATCTCTATAGTCAATAATAATAATTATAACTTTAAGAATAACATTCGTGACAGTGTCGATTTTCGTCAATAAATATATTGAGTTGGTTCGCAAAAACGGTAAAACACTACAAATATTGTATGAATTCATTCCTTCTCATAAACCGGCAAATAGTAGTTTGCGCGTTATAAATATTATCTGCTGCTATGTATTATTTTTCATTTTAATAGAACAGGTGTCGTTGCCCTAAAAGTGATTATTCTTCTGTGACAATGAACTTACGCGACCTAAGATTAAATATATTATGGTCATTATTCATTATCAGTGCGATTTGAAAACGCAATTTAGGATTAGATACAATGGTGAGGTGGGAAAAAAATTAATTTCAAAACAAAATCGATGAAAAACAACTGTTCTTGCCATTAAAATTTCGCCTAATAACATTTTTTTTTGCACTACATTAGCCGCATCTTTATTTTCTGATAAAATGATAAAACGTTAGCTACTCAGGCTATAACGAAAAAGTACAAAGTGCAAAATATAATGAAATGGTTTATTTTTTTTTGTTCTTCAGTTATTCTACTTTGGTCTCAAACCTAGGTGATTGAACCTCTCAAGGACCAAATAACCAAACCTTATAATATATCGACATTGTGTGTGTGTGTTATTATAATGAAGTAGCGACCTTGCAAAAAAAATAAGCAATGTTAAAGATCACGTAGATTTTTTTCCCCCGCCCATTCTTATTCTGTGGGCGCCAAAACCTTTTCGGTAATAATGTAATTTATTAGGTTTACAAGGCTTCAGTATTGTGCCATGGCAATAATCTTGAGTCGCGAACTTGCCTTGAGTTCATCGTCTATATAGCATATAACTAAGTATATTTATTTCCCCACCTCCGCACAAAGATGGACGCCATGGTAGTTATTAATCATAATCGCACGGAAATGTCAAACTCTAGATGAGAAACCTTGACGTTTTTGTCTTCGGTTTGTGGTCATTGTATACCGATATCGTGATATTTCTAGTTCGATCGTCTTCCATGCAGACAATTCTATGGTACAGTGGACCCATTTTATAACATTCTTAATCAATTACAGTGTCAATATAGAAAATTATATTTTCTAAACTATGGGAAATATTATATATTATTCTACATGAAAGTATAAGATATAAGCTAAATATAGTATGAGCTTGCAAGTATCAATTGTATCAATTGTAAATAAAATAGCTAGTATAATTATATTACATTTTTAAAGCATAAGTAATAAATAAATTATTTAACATAATTCAAATTAAAAAAAAAAAAATAAACATCTATACTTGCCTACTAAATTTATGATAATGCACTAGTTGACAATCACTTTTATAAAGTATGTAAAACGACGTCTATATGACAATAAATATTTTGAACTTATCAAACTTATGTAGAATTGATACAGGTGCTTCAATAACGATTAACGATAGAACATATTTGTTCTTGAATACCTAAAGTAAAACACAAACAATGGTGGGTTAAGGACGTGTTTTTTTAATTGTGCTTTCTGGTCGTGTTTAAACGCATTGCGTCCGTGTTTTGAATATACGTGGACATGACGCGTAGACGATTCGTTTCTGAGTTGAAGGCAATCAGCGGCTACAACTATAGTGTATATACTGTCCGAGGTTAATATTTTTAAGACAATAGGTGTACAATTATTAAACTACTAGATACATTTTTTTTTTTTAATGTGATGACTCCGGAAGTTTTTTCTTGCCTTCGAATATTTAAAAGGACATATTATTATTATTATTATTATTATCCTAAACATCCTCATGGGATACTGTAGGATATAGTCGTATGTTATTGTAATAGTTCTTTGATGATGTTAAGTTAATATTATGTATTATCCATATAGATAATATAATATGTAATATTGTTTTATTAGTCAATAGATAATAAAGCACTATTGTGCTTACTATCAAAATTGAAACAATAATTTTAATTTGTAGCCTTCTAAACTAGAAGTAAATACTAAAATACATAAATGATATCAACTAATAACAACATTTTTTTTTTTTTTTTTTTTAATTAAATTATCGTAAATGATTCATTTGTAAAAATATAAATAATAATACGTATCAGCTTATAATAAAATTATCCGAATGAAATCAGTGTACAGAATAATTTGTCTACAATAAAGTTATAAAAATGTGTTTTGCTTATTACAGTTATAAAAATACTAAAACTATAATCATAAACAATAATAAAATTGATCATGAAAATATTGATATTATTTTATAACTACAGGGAATATAATATTATATTGTTCTTAATTGATTCTATTTATGTCGTATATCTGGAATTTGTTAATTAATGTGCCGTTTTGTAGCCCCGGGTTAATTACCTATCACAAAGTCTATCAATATTTATGCACGTGAATTTTAAAACTTTTCATAGCTATCCATTTTTTGTTTTCTGAGAAATAAAATTTATTGTGTCAGTAGTCAGTATAAATATTATATATTTAGGTAAGTACCCATTATAATTAACTGCAATTTCAATTTAAGTATTAAGTGAATTATATGAGTCGCGGTCAATTCATAATAGATCAAAATTAATAAATTAAAATGTTGTATTTGTAATATTTAAGATATTTGTGTTTTCTGTCTTGTTATTGATAATTTAGATAATAATTATTTAGTTTTAAATTATATACATATGAATGAATGTATAAATGTCGCACGAGACATGCAGTGGGGTCTTATTCTTTTTTTTGAGAAATAAAATGAAATAAATAAATATTGTTCAAAAAATATTTAAAAAAATACATTTTGTGCTTTTAATTACTTCGAAGGATTTTTTTAAAATTCAATCAAGACTATCTAAATAAACTGTTTAAATATTTGCTTAAAATGAATTCATTATACCCGTATCAAAGTGCTACAATGTCACATGTACAGTCTTGTAAAGTACTTCAGTAAAAGTATTTAAACTTCAATAATTTTTTCGAATAACTACTTAAATACATTTGAAAAAAATACTTGGATAAAGTATTATAAATTATTTCTCTAAGTATCTATATTAAAAATCAAACACCTACTCATTTTCAAATGTTTTTTCTTTTTATTTTATACATTTTATATTTTCAATTCAATTGCGCTAAAATAAAATAAATTGATGTAAAATGATCTATAAAATTAATATAAAAATAAAAATCCTAAAAAAAATAATGTAGTTGATTCATAAAATGAAAAAAATATATATTTAAAAAATTTGAAAGTATTTATCTGTATACTTCTTTTTACTGAATATTCGAATAAGTATTTTAAATACTTTTCAAAATTCGAATGTTTATCTGTACTTGAATACTTTTAAAAAGTACAATACTGATAACATTTTTATATAAATACAAAATATATCATCCATATAATATTATAAGATATAATATTAAACAATTTATAATCTGACCAAAGAAAATTTTATTTTAGCAACTTATATTAAATTAGTTAATTCACATTATAACTATAATTATAGTATTTCTTATATAAAGGAATTACACAAAAATGTTTTTATTTAATAACATTTAAAATTAGAAGTACAATAATTTAACTTATTTAAATAAATATCCAGTAAATAATTAATTAATATTAAGAGCATGTTAATAAACATATATATTATATGGATGAATCTCACGGAGTGTGTTCAAGGATTATTATATATTATTAATTAAAGGGTTCAAACCCAATCGATACGAATACATTATTGATGGAGGTTATGGTAAGTTTACGTCATATAAACCATTTCTTAATTTATGCAATGGACTGTTTGTATTTGTGTGTGTTAAACCAAACCGGTTACACCAGTGCAGCTGTTCTGAGCTTTAATGCATCACTGCCTCTCTCCTTACAAACAACAATTAATAGTAAACATATATATTTTCAACATATAACCAATAAAAAAGAGCTTAACTTTAATATTTAAATTGCATGTTGATAGATTTATTGAAATGCATATAAGCTTTGAATGTTATATTTTTCTATTGATCACCTACTTTGAAATCTATTATATATGCATATAATAAGATACGATAATAAGTTAATTTAAACATACAATTATGTAAAATATATAACATATTATTATCGTAACTATATACCTAATAAAATTATTAATAATCGTTATTTTACTAATTTATTACATATTAGGTAGTTATATACTTAAATATTAATTGTACCACTTATTAATCAAAAAAAATATGGTTAGTAATCATTTATATATTAGTGATATTCATATGCCTATTTTAGAGAGCTAAAAGAACTGCTCAAAACACTTTAAAGCGACAAAAACCCCTACAAAAACTTTTAGAAATGTTTGGATAAGCATTTTTTTTTTATTAAGAAATGTAGATCAGAATCAGTACATTATTTATAATGTTTACATGATAATATTACAGTACCTAAAAGCTGTTAAACTTTCTTTGGAATAGCTTTGTTTAAAGCTGTTAACTTGAACAGTTAATTGAACAAACACGTGGAAAATGTAGTACCTACCTAGTAATAATATAATATAATAATACCTACCTATAACCTTATAAACAAATACTATATTATTATTAGTATTTCATATTTTAAATAACTATACCAAGTACCAATGATACAAAACTATTAAGAAATCTGAAATATTATTATTTATTATTGAAGAATAGATGCATAATTTATTATTATTATTATATTATCATAGTAGGTACTATAGCGCATTATAAGCTCAATAATTGCAAGTCATAAAATAAAATCAAAACAGAAAGTGTGTTTTAAATTATATATATTATATCAACTTAATACGAACAAAAACATCAACCAGATTAACATTTAATACGATGCCATCGATATAAGTGTTATAACAGCCAGACACTCTGCAAATAGGAATTTCATGGTCAAATCAAGAATTTCAAGTTGCTTCCCGTAACGTGGGCGTACATGGTGCAAAGACGAAGGCAATGTCTGGTTAACACTTAACATAGTAAATTTCATATGTGTTCAGGGTGAAAACTAATTCCTCGGGTATGTCATTAAAACCATACAACCTTCAGAATAGCAATAAATATTGTATTTAAGGAGCCAACGTGTTTGCGACAAATCTACAATTGAGGTTAAGTGGTACAAATATTGGGTTGGAAGTTTATATTTTTTTAGAACTTATAAAAAAAATGTGCATGTATATATTCTAGATTTTAGGTTTTGAGCAAAATATTTAAATATGATTATATTGATTTTACAATGATGTATGTGTGTTTTTTTTTGTTTTTTTTTCTGTCTGTATACACGATAAGTTGTCGAAATAATGCTTCGATTTTCTTTATCAGTATCTTGTTTGGTGGGAAAGTGAATCTAGTTAATACTTTAGAGTGGTCATTTTTGAAAATTTCAAAAAATGACTGTAAATACATGAAATTGTCACCAAATGTTTGTATAACCATTTTTAATACACAATAAAATGTTCAATATATATTGACTATTTTTTAAGCTATTTATAGGCATAATAAATTTTTGGATTTTTTTTTCATTATTGTAGATAAAAATTTTTTCAATCGGCCAAAATGCTTGAAAATTTAAAACAAGATTCCTCATAAATTATTATAAAAGTAGTTCAAAAATATTAAAAATATAAAGGCACAATTTTTTTAAAGCATTTAAAGATCAAATTTTGACCAAAATTCATCAAAATATCAAACATTTGCAAATTGTGTTGTAGTTAAAAATGTAAAAATGTTCAGTTTATATAGCAAAGGATTGAAAATTTAAAACAAGATTTCTCGTAATTAATTATTAATGTTGTAACCAATAAATCTAAAAAATATATTTCCGTGGTTGATTTTTATAGAAATTTTAAGTTCAAATTTGGAAAAAATTAGATGTTTAAACAAAAAATAACAATGTAAGTTATTTCGTTGTAATTTAAAAATATTTTTCATGGGTACTTGAAATTTTTAAAGTATATTATTATATTATATACTCAATAATTATATACTCAATGACATTTTTAAATGCAATTCTTTCTGCAAAAATTAATTCAACCTACTGTATTATTAATAACAAAATTAATTATTTTAATAGTAACATATCATAAAATACACTTAGTTATGTAGGCTGATGAACCATCTTTGCTCGGAATTGTTTTTCCCATACAATAATTTTATATCATTGAATTCAAATTTAACACATCAATTACAGTGACCCCACTAGATGCTCACTGTACAACAAAGCAGTATCCACTTGCCGAAATTTTTTTTATTTTAGTATGAACTACTTATGAAGAACCTTGTAACATATTTTTAAGCTTTTAGATCAAGTAAAAATGTATTTTAAAAAGTATAAGGAATTTTTTTCTTTTGACCCCAAAGTACTAACTAGATCTTATTTTCTAGCAAAAACTACCTTAGAAAAAAAAACACTTATTGTAAAATCATCGTTCTGATCAATATCTACAATTTCAATTTAGCAATATTTTAAAAAAACTAATTTACCTACATAAATTATATATATAATTACTAATATTTTAAAAATGTATATAAAATATGTATTTAAAATGTATATACTAAATTATAAACAATTTAGATATTTTTTAAACAATAACATTTTAATTAATATTTGTTAGAACCTATAGTTCTATAGTAGAAACTTGAAATATTCCATTATTACTTAAATTATCTTTTTCAATCTACAGTTAAATTTCGAAAATACTTAGACTAATTTTAAACTATTTATACCATGAACCTATTAACCACATTTCATTAACAATAATACATGATAAAACATTATAATAATTAATAATATAAAATATTCTATGATTTTGGTTAAAATTAGTTCAACCTGCCGTATTATTAAAAATATATGCTGACACACTGCACTGACACTCCGCTTAGAATAGTATATCTACAGGCTTTAATGATTTATCATTGAATTCAAATTCTGTACATATCTGTAATAATTACAGTAACCTACTCAATAACGAGGTAGTCGCAGAGACGCTTGAAACCTAATATACAGCAGAGAGAGATCCCCGGGTTTTAAATTATTTTCATTAATTTTAACTAAGCAGATTTGTGTTAAACCAGTTACATTTGCCTAATATAGTAATATATAATATTATAGCCAATGTAATTAAAATTATTTATTCATTAATAAAATTATTTTGCAACAGTCTTATATTCTTTATTTTTGGATAAATTGAATTTGGCCGTAACGCGAACACAAAATGATATTTTTACCTGTAATTTGGGAAAACGATTAGGAACATACGTTTAGGTATACATTTTTTAAGACACCAAAAATGAATATAACGTTTGAGTATATCATATTTTTCAAATAATACCATGTTTAGGTACCAAAATTTATAGATACACATTTTTTACTTATTAAAGCTTATTAGCATTACCCAGGAGACAACACGAGGAGATTGGCTCTTAATTGTCTCTTAAAAAAAATTTTTTGCGACTAATTTAAAAATATTATATTAAATCATTAGGTTATTGCAAAATTATTATTTCTTATCGGAAATCTTATTTTCTTTATTTATCTAATTAGGTATCTTATTCTTCTTTTCTTCTTTATTATTAAATATTATTGTTTTTCTAACAAAACGTGGATATAACTGATATCATAAATATTTTCTCATATCATCATCAAGTTTAGATTTTTCAAATTATAGGATAATAATAATAATAATAATAGGAATACTACCAGCGAACTCCATAAAACAAAATTGCTCACATTTAAAAAAAATATCAGTTTTACTTTTATATAACATAGTTTTTGCTTTAATCAAAAACTTTGGAACCTTAGAAAATAATTTTCTCTAAACTTCGTACATATTTTATGAAATAAATACATGTTAGAATGATTGAGATTACCTGATTCTTGACAATTATGAAGTTTTTGTCTTATAAGTTTGTTTGGTTTCGCATTTAAATCTGTAGTTACCTTCCTTTTTAATACTGACATTATTTTTTGTTTTGTAACGGTTTCTTCTTGAAGAGATTCATAATTGTGGTTTTCATTAATGGACATTACAATTTTAAGTTGTAAGATATTTTCGCTATTATGTTAGATACAGTTACGATTATTACTACAAAAAATGTTGATTTCGTATTTATTTATTCTAAATTCACTAAATTTAAAATTATCGATAACATACGTGTATTACGAATATATTTGTAGTCGCGTGTACTATGATAATAATCATAAAATAATATTATTGATATTAATTGGTTTGGACTTTTGGAGATAAAATATGGAGCAATAAAGTTAGCATACCACTATTGTATAGGTATCGTGTGTGCATGATGTGTACCCAAACACTCTTTGATTTACCAGGTAAAATTATAAAATACCTATTATTGAATGTATCCAAATGTTGTGTCTATTTGTACCCAAACGTGTTAGATTTTGGGTCAATGTGCCCAAACGTTCAGCGCCCTTGAATTTCTGGTTGCAACAATCGATTGGTTTAAACGATTGTAATTACTAATTGTCATTAAAAATAATTATACATTCCATGGCACATGTGGTGTGAGTTATTGTTCAGTACGTTTTAGAAGTATTATAAGTTATACCTACCTACCAATTAAATAAAATAATGTCGTTGTATAGATAGTAGATATTTTTAATATGAGCTTAATATAAATACGTAGTTTTGTGGGTAACACAAAATAATGGTACTTGTTATTATTTTTTTTTTGAACATCATTGTAAAATTTAAAAAGTTAAACCAAAAGCAGAAATTTGTCTAAAAAAAGGAGACATCATCAAAGGTTAAAAATTCGAAAACTTCGTATTAGATTAACCTAGCTATATAGTATAAAAAAGAATAATTGAGAGGCGGCCAACATTTTCTGTACCCAGACTTCTCTGACACATCGTGAACCCATAACTTCTGACTAAAACTTTGGAATAATTCCAAGCTATGTGGTTTCCTATACAATTTTAAATTTTACCGTCTCGTCCTGACACATCGATGTGCAAAAGTAAAGCCAATAGGCTGAGTGAAATGTTTTTTTTTTTTAAATTCTATTTTTCCTTTTATATTACTCACAATTGGTCAGTAAATTTAGTTTAAAGCGATCACTGGTGTAGGGCGTGATTAAAAATAGAACAAAAACTGTAACGTGTAACAGTTGCCCGTTGCTTACGATTGGCCACTGTGTATGTAGAAAATTACATTACACAACTACATGATAATCGTACTGTTATTTAAATATTGTACATTTAGTGAAACGTATGATATCAACACAAGTTACAATTGTACCTGGGTTTGAGTAAAAAACAATAATAAATGGTATTCTTAAATTATGTGCATTTGTATTTTGTGTTCAAAAAAAAAAAAAAAACTCGGGCGGATGTGTATCGTATATCCGGGAATAAATACGTAAGGTCATTGGCTATAGCCACGGGTATGGCCCTTGAATTAGAAATGCGCCCTTGATTCAGAATAATCTTCCTAAACAGTGTTCCGGTCAACGCAGGGTACAATCTGTAAATTATCTCCGTATTATTTTATTATTATTCAAGTATTTACAATCATCCAATGAACTCAGTAGGTAACTATAATACCATATTTTTTAGTCCTCGAAATTATGAATATACTTTCTCATTAACATCAACAAAAATACCTAGTGCAAAAAATGTACATAAAACAGTATTTACTATTTACTTTCACTCAACCATTATTCCCCTTGAACAGTCAACCTTAAAATTTTAGCCGAGTCATGGCCAAAAACTGTGTGAATAATAAATAAATATAAATCAAATGTATATGCTGTGTAAAATGAAGAAAACTTTCTATGATTATAATGAAAGTTAAAATTCAAACTCTCAACTCAGTGCATCAAATAATTGTATACACCTACTTAAGAGTAAGTAGGTACAATAAGCTCACAACAAAAACAAAATTTTGCAATCTCAATTAACAAATTTAAAATGTTTCAATTATAATTTAAAATTCAAGTTACACAGTTTATGGTTTGTATATTTGAAACATGTTATACTCATAATTACTCATTGCATGGTTTTATCAAATAAACTTAATTATATTTACATATTTACAACCAACTACTTATATTTTCTCAATGTAATAATGAAATACTTAATATTGACATAATCATTAATAAGTATTTAAACCTAAAAAATATGAATTGTTAACAAATTATTTATCAATTAATCAAGATGCAGAGTTAATAGTTTTTCTAACTATAGTAAAATCACTATATGATCAATGTAAAATATAAATGCTATACCTATAGGCCAATAGGCCATATAAACTTAAATTAATAGTATTTATTTGAGTCATTACTATTTAAAAATGAAAGTAAAAATCTGATAACTTTTTTCTGTTGTATAGTAGATTTTGAGGGTACCTATTATCTATACTATCTCGTCATTATCAGTAGGTCAATGTAATTTGTGTGTTGTATTTGAATACAATGAAAAATCATTGTGGGTATACAAAAAATGATTCTAAAATGAGGAGACTTTTGAGGAACTTTCGTAATTCAGTAGGTTTAACTACTAAACACCTACTATAAGACTTATTTAAATATATTAGCCATAAACACACTATCATTAAGCCAATTCTGAGTAACATAGAATGGTGTGAATAGCTTAAAATTAGTCTTAAACAAAAATACTGTCTCTATTTTTTCGATATTTTTAATAGCTGTAAGAACAACTTATGAAAAACTTTATAAATTATATTAAATTATCAAGTTTTTGACCTAAAAATAAAAATTTTATTAACATAAATTGAAAAAACTAAAAAATGTGTAAATGTCTATGAATAGCTCATAAATAGCTAAAATATTTTCTAGAAAATATTAAGATGGATTTTATTCTAAAAGTTATGATAGATACACACAAAAATAAGATACACATCATTGAAAAACCAATATTTACTTCGTTTCGCTCAGAATCTAAAATATTATAATATACAAGGTAGTTTTGTCAACCTTCATTTGTATTCATAATTCACGGGTAAAAATTATAAAGAAGACATGATAAAAATTGTTTATTTAAGTTCATATTCACACCTTGTTAACTATTGACAGTTAATTTATAATATTAATCATTATAAAATAAACTCATTATAACTAGGTTTTATCTAAGTAATATAAACTGACTGTTTAAGGACAAATTTAATTTTAGATTGAACAACATTTCAAAATGAATTATTATTCCTAGATATAAACAACAATTGTTATATATGGTCAAAAAATCATAAATATTTTCTAAATTAAAAACATTATTTATGGCTTTAAAAAATGTCTATAATCTATTATCTATATTAAGCACATACAAAATTAATTAGTTAATTATGATAAATAAAGGTTTTCATTCTTTTATTATACACGATTATGGCGATAATGGCGATAAGTATACTCAAATAGATACGTTTGTTGAAACTTATAGTTATATGGCAATGTTCAGCAGCTGTTTGAATAAACATTTTAAATGTCATTCATTCCAAATACTGAAATACCCATTAAATGCAAAGATGTAAATTGTAAATTGTTCTAGTTATTTCAAGATGACAATACAAAATAATAATTACGTTATATTTGAATGCCATACAATAATTTAAAGGTCTCGTTGGGCACATTGGATAAGAATAAGCGGAGGAATGAATAATTGTCATCGGAACATGTAATTGAAATTATTTAGTTGGGACGATGGCGGAATACAATTTGAATTACCCCGTCACCCCATACATACTTGGCGATTGTTATATAAAGGTACCATATACCACACTGCTACGTAAAGGAGACGCCATTTTAGTGTACCGCGTGCATATTTAAATGAGAAGACTACAGAGGAGTTAGGACCCGAGAAAATGAGTGAAAAAAAAATGTCATTATTACATTGAACTCTCTTCAATTGTTTGGTGTCTATGCGCAGTACATTGTGGACGCGAACCGATCGCGTATGCGTTACGAATACGTATTTATAAGAGGTGGTACAACACGCATTCTAAAAAGTTGTTGTCAATCGTCACTCGGTGCTCTATAGCCTAAATTGTATACACTCACACATTTAATATGTATATAATATACGTAATATGTAATATATATATAACAAATATGTATTGTTTCATTCCGTGATCGCAATCGAGTCACAAAATTATATAGACAAGAATTTTTTTTTAACACTCTCAGGGTCATTGTCTCTGCCATAGCCGCCAACGCAGCTATATAATGTATAGCTATATTATTAAGTGTCGTGAAAATCGTGGGATACTCACATAATGTGTATATATGTATGAATTGTGTATTAAATGAATTATATAGAGAAGATACGATTAGTAAGATATTTTTGGACATTGTGCTCAAGCACAACGTTTACATAATAAAATAACGTGCTTTTAAGGCGTGATTTCTGATACACATAATGAGAGGGACAATATGACGAAAATTCAAAAATTAAATATACACAGTACCATCTATCTATACATACATTATACACGCATTTTATACAATACGATATTTTGTATGAAATATAACTCATAAAAAACAAATTCTCTCATAATAGATGTTGATTATTATATATTATGCACAATGCTATACAGAGCTCAATAACCTTGACCGCCATTTTGTCCTTGTTAGTGACCCAGTGTCGAAGCGCGTGTTCATTGTAGGTACACAGTGCACACTGCCGACATAAAATGTGTACTATTTGCGTATGTGCTTTTTGTCTTCAGTGTCAACCGACGCGACACTGAAAACCCCCCAGAAGGCCTGCAGGAGAGGCATGATTAAGGAGGTACAGGGAAAATTTGAAAATTCACATAAAATGCGCATATGCTGCCGAATAGCTACTTGAAAACGCCAACGTCCATGTAGATATTATTGTTTTGAAAATCCTATGAGATAACATTCGATTAAGGTTTTAGCAGTAGGTAATAAAACGCACTCTCATTATTATAAATGTATAAGTATAAGTCATATTAATTTTATTTTGTGTCGAGTGCAATAAAAACAAAATCCAAAAAAAACGATGACGACGCCAGACGTTCTCGTTATATAGTTTTATAACACTACGTCTGTATGCGAAAACCTTGACTATTCTGCATACTCTTTATATAACGTATGTAAACATTTATCAATGCGATAATAAGTAATTGATTTTATGTTTTATGAAAAGTTTATAATAATGAATTCAGCTATTTATGCTATAAAATTACATAATTATATAACTTCGGTAATTTTTTCTTTGAAACAAAATATTATCAAATTGGTTTATACTATATATATGAATTTTTTTTTTTGTATTCAAAAGACAAAAAAATAGAATGTGAAAACAAATAACAAAACAGTATGTTATTTTGTGAGTCATAAAGTTTACCATGTAAATAAATATATTCTATACATATTATCCTATAGGTATATAATTTAAGTCAAACAATAAAATAATTATACTCGTAACTCGTAAGCATAACCATATTTTTTTTTTTTTTAGTTTAACTAAGGCTACCGATGTTAAAATTATTATTATAATATTATAACATATCGATTTTAAAATAACTAATTTTAAAAACATATTTTATATAGAGTTTCATATTGTTATAATATACTTATATAATATGTCAATTTGTGTTATCTCGTAAATGTAGAAATCAAGTACACACTTTTCTGTTTTGTTCACAATATGGCCACAAACTTGACGTTGAGTCCGTTAATATTTACATAGTATTATATACCATTTTATACCATTGACCCAATTAAAACGTAGGGAGATGTGTAAGAAAATGGTAGTCTGCAGAAAGAAAAGTTCACACTATAGAAAAACATCAACAACGCACATATTACGGTTATACCTATAATAACATAGTATAAATATACTTATAATCAGGCGTGAGCACAATAATTTTAATATGAGGATATGTTAAATTATGCCCATGAATTCTGTATAACTCACAAGTTTTAATGAATATCATCATTCGCCGTTCTAATAAGAAACTTAAACAATAAAAGTATTTCTATTAATTTATAAATAATAATAATAATTTTTTTATTTGTCAATTAAACAGTAAAAACATTTGGATTACAAGAAAAAAGTTACAATATTAACGCTTCCCCAATAAGCAAAGCTTGTGATAGGGAATTGTGAGTTAATAATCATTAATATACATTGACTAAAACTAAAAATTATAGTAAGAATTATATTATGACGTGTAACAAATAAAAATAATAAGAATAATAAACATTTTAATTAATAACTTGCTTATATAATTAATTTCTGAATATTCATTAAATAATCACTTTTTCTGTTTTCGTAGATTTTAATACTGGATTAAACTGTAGCCATCAGTAATATGGAGTTGGCATGAAAGCCGAAAGGGGTGTAATGTTTAAGGACCAATTTCTATCTCTTCCCCCGGATGGGTGTGACTGGGTATTTGACCCAAAGTCCGGATGTCAGTATTGGATACGTATACATATTATAGTATATCTAAATATATCTGTAAAACGAATAGCATTAGGCTCTATTGTATATACACATACACACACACACACACACACACACACACATACTACTAAATGTGTACATATTCGAAATTAACTAAACATGCAGCGTTGTTGTATATTGTTAAATTTACGACATGAGTGACAAATCGATCACGTATTAGCATTAGATAAGTATCCAATATATGACAAACGAACTGCGTTTATAACAATAATAATGTATACGTAATTGTCAAATGAACTCTAAAAAAGTCAAAACCCTATATCTGCTTATACTTTTCGTTGGTCTATGGTATGTCTATGGACGCCATTATTTGTTTTGATTTTTAGATTGATTTCAACACGAATCCGACAATATCTAAGTTGTTTCATAGTTCATGCCTATTATGATTACTTTTTTGTTTAACATTAATGAAACCAACATTACTATAATAGTCAACAGTACATAAGTACAATAATTTACAAAAATCATTTTGCTACAAGCAGATGCTTGATTCGTTAACACTATTAAACTCTTATCACCGTTATACTTTTTAAACGAATTCTATTATTACAGAAATTAGTATGCATGCATAGCTTAAAAATTATAATAGCATTTATTCTAGACTGCAGTTGAACACTAATTGTGTAGTATAGGAAATGCAAAAAGTGTAATTAAACTATGTTAATGTACAGTTAAAAATATCGCATACATTTTAAAAGTACCTACCTATATTTTTACATCTTAATTGAAAAGACAATATTCGAATTACTCATAAAATATATTTATATCCATTGACGCTAATAAAGGCTTACTGTTTTATTAAATATGAAAACGATTTTATCAGTTATATAGGTATTTAGGTATATTTTCTAAATTCTTTCAACATAAAAATATATTTTTATAATAAAGACAACATATCTTATATGATAATTGATTACTTGTTAGTCGTTGTCAACATTTTTTTCCATCAAATACTGTTTAACTATCCAACTAATAATCACATTTGATTGTACAAAAAGTATTTATAAATATATATACAACTTGTTTACGTTAATTTTATTCAACCATTATTCGATACGTCTATTTTATTTTAATTACATCAATAAGCATCAAAGTAAGGTTAAGCATTCGGGTAATGCGAGGGTTCATATAATACTTCTCCACTTAGTGAATAATTTTGAGCTATACAATTTAACGAATTAGCATTAGTTAATGTATTCTTAATAAGTATGAAGCTAGGAAATCTGTACAAGTTACATAAAAACCCTGAACCCATAATTCATTTCAGTCAGCAAAAAGTTGTAACTTGGTATTTATTGACCATGTGTAAAATATTGCCATTAATATGTTGATCTCTCATAATTGCCTCTAGGAATAACATCGATAACGCCTCGAGGTTTTATTATTTAAGGTTACTGTGAGAGATATTCCGAAATCATAATCCAGATAAACGACTCGATGGTCTCTGGCCAACCTTGGCAGCAACTTCAGAGTTCATGCGCGCTTAGACAACAAAGTACTTCAGACATGTACCTTGAAATAAGCAATCAAAACATACTCCTTAATATTTGTTCGATTAAAAAGAATTATATCAGACATTTTAGATATTTTTATAAAGTACTGCTTCCTATCATTGTAATATTTTCGTTTTTTTTTTCATTTTACTTAATACTAAAAGTTAAATTTTGTGTGAATGATTCTTTAAATAATTTTTTCTTGTTACACTAGATGAAAATAAAATACTGCATTTTATGATTTTTGATAACTATCAAAATATATTTATATTTTTGATTTATTAAATATTTAATTAAAACATAATCCATATTTTTTTTATGAAAATATAAAAAATTAATGATTATTTAAGTTATTTTGTTTGTATAAAAACATAATTCTGAAACGTATATCGAATTTCTGTGTTTAAAATTTAAATGAATATTATTATTTATTAAATAATCCGCATTAAATATTTCAAATAAATGTCCATAAATGATTAGGGTCATTATATTATTAAATTTGTATAATATTATTTAGATATTTGTTCATATTTGTATGATTTTGTATATACCTAATATAATTATAATGTATTTATGTATTTTGAAGTACATACATTTATATGTAGGTAACTGTCATATTTTTAAATTACAATTTACATATTTTTTTATTGATATATGCATTTCTCAAATTAACATTGTACAATTAAAATAAAATTTAAAACAATTTATAAATTGATTTTAAATAGCAAGTGGACTGTGGTCAATGCCGTTTGGTTAAAACAAATAGATTCCCTGCTGCATTCAAAATCCGTATTCATCCGTCACAATAAAATTTATTCATTTCGTAATTGAACGTATGAAATAACAAGTAAATAATAGTTTTGTATCCACAGGCTGTTATGATTGCCGTAGGTACCTATACAATTGTTATATAATAATTTTAAGATGAATTTTTAATGCATATAAACTGAATATGATAAACACTTATTACATGGATACATCCACATCGTTCTAAAAACTGTACAACTTTATAACAAACTAAAATACATGTGTAAGTTATTTTTTATGAAGAATTCCCTATAATTAATAATAAAGATTTATCTATTTTTTATGTCTTCCACAGCCAAAATCATTTGACCTCACATTTTTCGATTTATTATCAAACAAATGTCGAGAAAACGTTTCTTTGTTTTTTTTTTGTTTTAGCTGACGTTAAAAATTTAAATAATGGCAATGGCCGCCAAAACGGCAATGTGAAAACTAAAAAAAAAAGCATGCGACACACAGACCCTGAAACTTAAATAGCATGAAATTCTATGTTTTTCTTTGAACACAGTTGCAAGGGGACAACGCCATCGGTCAATTAATATTGTTAAGTTTAACCTCTCGCATTAATTCCTATACAGTTACAATTATTACTACCTACTAACTACTTTAAGTGCGAGACAATATGATAATTATCCATTTCTAGTTTATATAAACTTCAAGAAGGTGATTAATAATAATTTTTAATAACATATATTATACTTAACCGAGGTTAAAACTACTTAACTATACAGTCCTCAAAGTCGTCTAAACATAATATACTGGCCTTCATATAGGAAAACATTGTTCCTATTTTTCCCCACTATCTGCGATTAATTTCCCCGTTCAACTTTTAGTTTCCTATATTTTTTAAAAAGATACCACGGAAGCTAAGGCCATTGACTGTTACATTTTATTACACGTCTTAAAATTATTTATAACGAATTTATAAAATATTGATTTATATAAGGTGCCTATCTAATACTCATATAGTTTTAAATTTTAAGTAGAGCAATGAAATTTTAATGTATTTATTTTACAATAATGTGTTTTTTTTTTTACTGTCTGTCATCACCTTTTGAGGAAGTAAACATGATAATTATATAATTTTAGAGAATTATTGTAGTATACACAAATTAATTAAAACAAGAATAATCTTTGGGCCTTTATCTACCACATATATAATACATATAGTTACTCTAAAAATATCAATAATTAAAAAGGAACTAATAAAGATACTGTTTTAAATTCTACAAAACGCGATTATAAATTTGTTACTGCGTATTGGTGGTAACTTTCTTTATTATGTTTAATAAGAAGTTAAGTTATGATGTCTTTTATCATTTAAAATGTTTTATTATCGCCCTCAAATTATCACTATAGTCCTTAAACATTGACAACTGCAGTCACTCAGTAATTGGTTATCACCTATCGAATGTATTTGTCTAACAAGTTTAACCTGTTTTTGAAAACTAACATTTCATTCTCTTTTTTAATCCATAATTTTATTTATTTATTTGATTATTATTTTGATTTTTCATCGTTATGTAATTGTTTATTAATAAATGCAATGCTTGAAATTATAGGTATATTAATTCTTGTTAAAATTAAAGCAAATTCGTATTTTAATCGTATGGCACTACTATAGGTTTAGTTTTCCGGTCAGTTTAACCCCTACTTTAACACACACGTATCTGATGTATATGTTAAAGTTCGTGTAACCTAATAGGTGTGTCGCAGGACAAAATTATCACTGTTCTTCCCCATGTCCCTTTTTAACAGAGGGTCTATTGAGGTTCGTTCCTTTTATTTTTAAACAAATTACTCTGTGTCTTGGCACGTGATGGCCTAGGAATAGTTCCTAACGAACCGATCGGCTGTCACATATATTTGTTTGGGGGGCTGAAATTGTTTCGTCTTAAAATAACTCTCGTACTGATGCAGACACGAGGGTGCGGGGACATTTTACCATACGACCATAGGCGGTGACCGAAAAATAACGCATTCGAAATACTTTATCAACTAGCCCGAAAAGAAGTTACTTACAATTAAGATTATAAAAATAAATATCACAACGTTAAATATTATACTTAGGCACTAGTTATATTATCAGAGTGGTACCTAGTACCCATTGCATTTCGCAAAAGTAAAATTCAATATTATTATCATTATTTTTTGTCCTTTTAAAATATTTTTTCTATTTGTTATTTGTTTATTACGTCTTATTTGGATTACATCAAAATAAAACACTATAACAGTACAACGTACCATTTAGGTAGACTATATTTCTTCAACTAAATATCTGTATTATATTTTTCGTTAAATTAAAATTGGAACTATATTTGCCTTAGTTTATGGCCGAATAACCCAGTATTAACAACTATTATAGAATAATGAATTATTAAAAATGATTTTATCCAGTTTAAACTTAAAATAACAGTTATTATACTATTATACTATTCATACTATTATAGTTATATACTATAACTTAATTAAATGGATTTTTCGTATGTCTTGCATATGAAATATATTATAATTTCACCTTTATTTATATAATATATAATATAATACTTAAATGATAAAAGTAGCAATAAAATTGTTTGTAATTAAATCAATTACAATGAATATATTTATACATTTCTAAGATATGCATCATATTAATATTCTATGCATATATATTATACTTATACATAAATGTGATCAAGCATTTGTGTATAATATGTATATGATATGTTTATGTCTTTTTATGTTTAGATTAATATGGTGTGATTAAAGTATTTAACAACCAAATGTAATAAGTTATTACTTATTGCATGTCTAATAATCAAAAACGTTTTAACTATATTAATAACAACAATATTTATGATTTTAGTAAACAACTCATTTATAATATACACGCGGTTGTTACGCGGTGTAAATATAACGGAAAGCGTGTGAAAGAGAGAGCGAGTATGTGTGTGTGAGAGAGAAGGAGAATGTATGTGAGAGTGCATGGAGTGCAGTGTGGGACGGATTTAGAGAGAGGGAGTGAGCGAGTTCATTGAAGGAAAAATGATCGAAACACTCTCGTGAATGTGATTACAACCGGAGTCGTTGAAGAGTGCTGGAGTGAAAGTGGTACAAACATTTATTGTCTTCCAGGACTCATCAACCTTCGGTTTTAAATTTCAACAAGCTATAAATACATTTTCTTTTTACTTTTTAAAATGCCGACCACTCAAGGACATTGCCTATACACAGCACATATTATTATTATTATTATTATTATATGTATAATAAATAATATTATAATATATGTACCCATGTCCTATATGGCTATTTATAATACAAAACGCCTACTCGACACTCGTGTCACGAGGGAATTCGGTCGGCAGATGTCGAAACGCATTAAATAAGTTGAATATATATCCTACGTCTCACGGAAGAACTTCCTAAGCTCATAATATAACAACATAAGATTTGATTTTTGGACACACTACATAACAATAGCGTTTCTATAATATAGAAACACTTCAAGTCTTCAAATCGTCACGGGATATCATAATATTCTGTGTGTATTAGATTCTTTTCAAAATTAATTTGATCTAATATTAAAAATTAAACTGTGATTTAATAAGGTATTATGACGACTACAATTACATTCCTAACCGTCCGCAGACCATCGACAGCATACGTATATAGGATAAACTATTCGTTTATCGTGACATAGTGCGGTATCTAACTATAAAAACAGTATTAGACAAGCCTTAGGTAAGGGTATTTTTTTAGTTTTTACAATATTATAATCTATGCGTGGTTATAGCGACCGCGCTATAACTTATAGTCTATATAGATGAATTGATGACATTTCCGATTTTCTTTCGTCTTTCGCCCATTTATACTGTGAGTTGTCGGCAACAATTATATCGCTGCTGATCTAGTGCCATCTATGAAAATGTACAATAATTACGTATTTTAATATTGTGATACAACGTTATAATTGTACTAAAAACATCTGACGCGACTATTTTATCATGGCTAAATTATATTTATAGATTATTGTAGTTCGATAAAATCCTTATCACAGTAATCAAAGAAAGACTAAGGAAACATAAGTTTAGTATTTATGCAATCGCATCATAATATATGATAATAAATTAATATGTAATAACCACTAATATATATGTATGTATATTATATGATGGTAAATAATAAAAATGATAATAAATTGACCGATCAGAATAACTCCTCTGACATTTTCAAACGTCATAGCACAGATTATATAAAAATAATTTTCATATAATCTGTGATCATAACATGTGGGAGTTTATGTGCAATACAGAGTAAAATGTAAACATGATTTTTTTTTTTTACGAAGGTTGACTTGGATTTTACAAACCTATGTATATCTTATACCCGCGTTATATTACAAAAATACAATAAATGAAACGATGCGATAATGCACAAGTCAATAACAGTAATAATACCTTTGATTTTGTAATAAAATCAATGATAATACTTCACAGTATTATATATTTTATACGAAAAATCGCTGTAATATTATAATTGGTAATAATATACGGAACGTTACGGTTACCCGTCAGGGTTAGGACATATGGTGGACATACTCACCTATATTTAATGAAAAGAGAATACCCTCCCATTTGCTCATGCTGTGTCGTTTCTCTCACAATCAAACACGTCTTGACGGAATGCAGAATATACGAAAAGGAGAGAATCAGAATCTCCAGAAATTTTCATTGAAAAATTTAACACGGTGCCAAACAACAATATCTACAAACTCGCACACATTGCTTATCGTAGACACGTCTTATCAACCAAACGTTACGCACACACATAAATCAACACAATACAAAAACTTTATGTTACATTATTATTACGGACCTATTTGTTATTTAATTTTAATTTATATTCTCTACTGACTAATGTATTACTTTCAATCAATGTTACTTTTTCAACTATATGTAATCTATATTTATCTTCCTCGCCGCGTATAAGAATATTAATGTAATTTTACGTCCAATGGTCATAGATTCCGAGTACCTACTGATTGTAATAAAAACAAGGTTTAAAAATTTTAATTTTAAATAACCGTCGTAAAGGTGGCGTATGAAACTGTCTATCTTAAAAGGAATTTGTGTATGTAATACCGGCAGGATGGGGAGATCAGGGGTTTAACCTCCCCACCCCCAAAACGAACTCTCCGTACGACGCTGATTATAGTTGATTGAAATGCGTCGTATACTTGTTGGCACCTGATGTGATCCTCGAAAAACGTCACAACGTTCAAAAATCGAATATAATGTTTGTTTGTATTTTATTTCTCAACTCGTTCACAAAAAAAGTTAAAACTGAAAACCCATTGCGGTGTAGCAATTTTGTTCTTTACATAATATTATGTTTTCAGTCTAACTCGACGACAATCGCGTATGATAGCCCGATGAGGTACCCTAAATTTTAATTTGGTTATTTAATTATTTATATTAAATATGTCTTAATAACTTTTCCGAATTGCATACGCGCATGTTCCCCAATTAGCGACGCTAAAAGTACGGATGCATTGCTGACGCTACGCGCCGGCTTCTAAGAATTTGACTGTTATTGAATCGGATAATATAATATTACCTACAGTGATGTGAAATTAGTAATTAGCCAAAGGTAATAATCTTTTCGTAGAAGATTCTCGACTATATATTTTATGCAATGATGTAGTACAGTGTGAACTATTATAAACTTAAATATTATATCCGAGCGCATTAGTGTATATTAAGATTTTATGCTAAGAATAGGTTTTGATAAAAGTATAACAATGCAATACAATATTATTACAACAAGACAAGTTATGGTCATGACTTATGAGTAAGTTTGAGCTAAAATCCTCGGGTACAATTATTTACCCAAACTAATCCTGTTTCTATCGAATAATATTATAGACATACGGAGATGTCTATTCGAAAACCGTTTTCCTTCAGAACGCGACCGTCTCTCGTGATTTAGTACAAAACGGTATTCCGATATTTCGCTTTTTTCCGACGTGCAAACACTCTCGTTGGTCGGTCATAATATCATGTGTACATATAACGATGATGCAGCAAATCGTCTTGATAGATAATAACATGCATATAGTAATAATATAATCTGACGCCATAGCACGTCCGCGGGAGGCGTTGTGCAAAAAAATCGAAAGGTAAACCTAACAACGCTGCGGCAACACAACACGTCCAAAAACGAAAACGCGAATGGGTCACCCATCGATGTGTGATTAAGTATACATAATTATGCAGTCTATGGAATTTTCCGGAAAATATGATCATGTACGGGAAAATAACATGACGCGGGGGGGGGAACGTATAGATATGAGACACGAGAGCCGTAATAAGCCACGACCGTGGGGAGGAGGGGGGGATTAAATTACTTTGAGGAGTGAGGTCGTCGAGGAGGTGGAAGTGTTGGAGTGGGTGGCGTTGGAGGTGTCGGTGGAGGATGTAAACCGATTGCCAAGTTCACGAGCGCGCCCGCACCACCGGTGTATGTGTGTGTGCGTGGACTGTGGAGTATATTTTTATTATTATGATCGTGCTTTATCGTGCCGTATTACCGTCTAGGGGAGGGGATCGGACAGCCGTGTGGGTAAACGCTCAGCGAGGTACCGACGGCGGCGCTGGTGACGAAGGGAAAAAGTGTGTGTCGGCGCGTAGAGCGCAAGCGCGTATCGGCGGCGGCGGCGGCGGCCAACACCGCGCCGTTCCCCTCGCTCCCCTGCACGGCCCGCTCGGCCGTCGGTCAGGGTTCAGAAGCCTTTTCAAGGACAAGGCCACGGGCGGCGGCGGCGGTCGGTGCGCGGAGCACACAGCCGGCCTGGTAAGGCGGTGGCCATGGCTGGCGGGTCGTGGTCTAGCGCGGGTCGGGGTCTAGCACGGCGCGGGCGCGCACACACACGGAACACACACTCACACGTAGAATGGCAACCGGCGGCGGGGCCTACTAACCAACACTAGGCGGCCCCTGTACACACACACACGCGCGCGCGCGCACGCACACGGACGGATCGCACGCACGCACACGTCGACGACGCCCGCACGCACACGTTGACGCACGCACACACGCACGCACGCCGCGTAGCGAAGAGCGCCGCCGCCGCCGCCGCCGCGCACACCGGGGAGACACCACCGCCGCAACACGCGCTCACTTTCATTCCCGGTCCGCCAGCGGTAGCAGCACGCCGCGTGCGTTCCGACGACAAATCTACTTACGACGACTGTACGAGAGTACACACGGTGCAGTGTGCGCGCGCGAAGTGTGTTGTTTTGTTTTTCGTTTTCGTTTTTCGAATTTTTTTTTTTTTTATATCGCCGTTCCCGGGTCTTTGCCCACCATCATATCTATCCGTCCGTCCGTTTTCCTCTGTCGTCCACCGCAGCGAGTACGTACACGTATGCCGTCGTCCGTCGAATACCGTCCACAAGTGCGTCGTGCAGTGCGAATCGCGATGATACAATTATACGATTATCGTGGTAATACTCTTTCCGTGTTCTGATAACATATATAATATATCATATAACGTCTTGCGAGTTGGGGTTTTTTGATTTGGGTTCTGTTTTTGTTCGTTTTTTTTCCACTTGTGTCTCATACCTCCCCCGCGGGAACCGCCGAAATGCAGTTGTCTCAGGTCGTGACCAGCTCGGGCGTACTGATGCACGTGTACAGCGCCGAGAGACACCAACAGCAGCAACAGCAACAGCAACAACAGCCGTCGCAACAGCAGCAACACGGTGGTGACTTTCGCGTACCGCAATCGCCGGGCGTCGTGTCGTCTTCGACCGGTAGCGGCGGAGTACCGTCTCCGCCCGCGCAGCACCATCACCTTCAGCTGCAGCTGCAGCAACAACAGCAGCAGCAGCAGCAGCAGCAGCAGCAACAGCAGCAACAGCAACAGCAACAACAGCAGCAACAGCAACAACAACAGCAACAACAGCAACGCTGTTCGCTGCCACCGGCCCCGCCGTCGTCTTCGGCGGCCACGATGCGTCCACCCGCCGCCCCGGGCCCCCGGTGCAAGCCGGTCCCGTCGGCAGCCACCCTGACGATCAAGACGGAGTACAGCCGAAGCCCTCCGATGCTCTCCGAGGAACCGACCAGCTCCATACCGGACTTAGGTAAATACCGGCGTTTATTATTATCACGCTTATTATTACCTATATTAAAATTTGGTATCGAGTGACCTCGTGCAGTACGCACGTTTATCTGACTATATAATGTGTGAAAAATGTTTTTCGGTGCACAATATCTGCGTGCTAGGCGCGTGCCGGTTCGAAGTCGTGTTTTGTGTTATCGTTACCGCGGTCGTCGTCCTGTCGCGGAGAGGTATTTAGAGTGAAAGTGGCGCCGCGCCGGTGAAAGATCCGAAAGGGAAACGACGGTTTTCGGTGGACAGGTGAAGGTTTGCTTTCGTTTTCACGCGCGCCGAAAATACTCCCAACATATCGTCGAACCATATTATTACCATGTACCTTGCTTAAGGCTGGACGCGAGTGCTTTTCTCTCGACCGAGTATTTTCCTCGGTTCCAGCCATGAATACATAAATACATATATATGTGTATTTTTTGCGAACACGATAATATTGTAATCGTTTGTTGAAGTGCGATCTGTCTTAATCGAAAGTCGAAAACGTTTTGGGAAACCTTTTTATTCTGGCCTTATTAACGATAATTAGTTCGTTATTGCTCATTGCCTGCGTGTTTTCGAGTGTCATAAAATTTTATTTCGTCAGGGCCATATGTTAAATTTAAACTTGAACTTCGACAACTGCCGTTCGTGTAGTTTACGTTTTTTTCCCTATATTTTATCGGTAAATAGAGTCATCGAGGTCGCGGGCGATTGTGACTTGGCACTATATATTTTATATTTTTATGATTACTGCCGGTATATTATTATTAATTTATTATAGGCCGAACAAATACACGCATGTGCTACATAATATAATTAATAAAACGTATGTCACACGACATGTCCGGCTGCCCGAAAGAAATTCCCGAAAAATGCATATCGGATTAATTTATTTTTAATCGCTGCGGCGGGGGGGGGGTGGGTCCACGTGTGTAACAGATACAATTATATCGTGTTTTTGTAATTAAAATAACAACGACAACGTGTGTTTTTAAACCCACTGATGAAAAGTGTCGCGATCGCGTCTAGACCGGCAAAAATTGCACACACGTTCGTCGCGACCTTAACCGTGGTTTGTGGGGGGGAACCACCACACAACGCGCGGCGGTGGCGACGGCATTATTCGCAACGTCGTGAGAATATTGCCACTGCTGCTCGGCTTATTATGATTATTATTAACTTTTCGTTTGTTATTGTTATGACGGTGTTTTTTTTTTCTCCGCCACCACTGTCTCTTTAATTTTCGTTTTAGAAATCGTGTTTTTGAATTTCATTTACACACAGAAATTATTCACTTCTCGTGAAATCGATTATTTCGTTTCATTGCTATATATTAACATCTCTGACCTTGCAACGTACACGGGCACCCAATTATATAATTGAGTATTAACGTTGAAAATCTTGGACTGGAAGACTCCTAAAACATTTAATTGCCGTTCATGCCATTGTAACTTGCCACCATATTAGTCAATCAGCGGTGACTGAGGTCTGTAGGTTATTAATGTTATTATATATTAATTAATTCTGCATTGAGAAACGTCAACGTTCGGTGATATTTCTGACCCATGAATACGAATTACGAGTTTTATATTATAGAGTTTAATATCAAATTATTTAATAATGTCTTGTCAAATAATATTTTACAAACTGTACAACATAAATATTTATGTGATAATAATAGCGATGTATGTGTAAACGATAGTTGGATGCACGTAATATACAACTTATAAATGATAATAAAGTTATAAATTAATTTAAGTTTTGGCATAAATAGTTGGGATTTGATGTACCATTAGAGTTATAAGTCGAGAAAGTAATGAGTGACCTCGTACGATTAGAAAAAAAAATTAAAGGATCCTAAATTCTATAAGAGCCGCGTGCGCCCACAGATTTCAATACCACTTTCACTCCAGTAGCTTCTTCGATATTCGTTCTGCATATCATAATAATCTGTGTAGATAGTGTGTTTGGCCCGGAGCCGTTTTCCTCGCGTGTAAGAAGCCATAATAATAATATTGTTTAAATAGATTTGTCGATATTGTTAGCTGTGTTAATTTAGAATAGCCGATATTAATTTTAGCCTAATGCATGTTTATTGTTAACTACCAAGCACAACTATATTTGAAGCGCGCCGCCCCTATTATATAATTACTAATAAAATTCTATTTCGACAAGTTTTATTTTAATACGTAATCGTCGAATTTTCAACATCTGGACAAAACGATAGTCGTGCGTGTTTACAATAATAACTTGACTGATTAAAATTTAATCGGTTCAGATTTTAAATATTGCTCCTATCAGAATTGTAACATGTGTAATGCGTACCTATCCATAATCTTTGGTCTTATGTTTCATATTTGACGTTGTGTGCACCAAGTGTACAATACACCGTAAGTTACGTTGTTACTCGGAGATAATGATATGATTTAATTTGTTCGACCTTAATATTGACACGAGATAAACGTACGCGCACTATCTGTGTTATGTATGATGGAATTTCGGCGGCGCGGTAGCGTGGTGCCGTTTGCGGAACAGGAAAAAAAAAACGATGATTGACTAATTTTTATTTTTCCCGGGCCCTCTCGAGTAAATATAGAACGCCGAAAATCGTTTTTTAATTTTAGTCAGACTTTCGGGTCAATAATACTGGAGTACGCGTCTCAGCCTCATATAATGCATATTATATATATATATATATATATATAAATACATCGTAAAACCCTGACGAATCGCAATCGGTCTCAGCGTAGTTTCCGGTGTTAAAACGAGTTAGTCGTTACCACAAAAAAAAAAAAAAAAACAACAACAACAAACAACGTTCGTTTCAGATACACTTAGCCCGGCGCAACAGGAATGTTTTTTTTTTTTTTTTTGCGTCGTACATTATACATAAAAACGCCATGTTTATCGTGCAATGCTATACGTCAGGCACGTCATTCGCGTGGATCGGATAGTCGGTTAGGTTGTATATATTATTGTATATTATATATCGTGTGTGTGTGTGTGTGTGTGTGTGTGTGCAATAGGCAAGGGTAAAAATATTATTACAGTAGGTAAGCACGTGGAGAGGGAAGTCCAATGATCTACGAAGGACAGTGAACCATCCGCCGCCGGCTGCAGCAGTGCAGGCGGCGGCGGCGGCGGCGACGGCTGCGGTATAATAATAATATAATATAAGGTCAATGTTTGCGCGCGTTGCGTGCGCCGCCGAACTTGGCCACGACGGTAGTCACACGGTACACATATTAATGCGGGCTGCCGGGTGGTTGCGTCACCCGCCGCCCCCGCCGTCGAAATGGCGAGAGGGATGTTTTTTTTTTCTCTTCTTTCATTCCCCGTGCGTTATTATTTCTCGTTCAGGTGTGCCGATGACGCTACACCGCGGGCACAATAGTCTGCGTATTATTATTATTATTATACGTGCATAGGTACCAGTGAATAATAATATAATATATTATGTATAATAAATAGTAACAACAATATGTTACGTTGTATACGTTCGCTATCGTTGCGTTATGCACCCGATTTCCATCTGCTTGGGAGTTGCGGGGGGGGGGCGAGGGGTGAGGGACGTGCGCAAAAAACATCAGGTGCGAAACGTCGTAGTATTTGTACTTGTACGCATTTATATATACGCGAGTGTGCACACCCGCAACCCTTTCGACCTCCAAAAATAGGGTTGCGTTCGTGTGCGTGTGCGCGCGCTCGTTTACGAATACCCTGCGGGTGCGTTTTTACGTCCGAAGGGCGTCTCCGCGAGGTTTCACTTTTTTTCCCTCTGTCTTTATCCATTCGGGAAGCGACTCTTCTTTATATTGTATTACACGCACCCAGTCGTCGCGTCGCAGCCGGTACCTATATCATACATATATCACTGTGACGACGGGCGTATTATTACGTGTATATAATAATAAAATGTTCAAGTATAATAGTAAGCATGTAGAGAACGAAAACACTTTCCGCGGTCATAAAACCACGGGGGTCGACATTGAAATTTTTCGAGAGAAGAAAATGTCAGTGACCTTCGTTAAGGGTACAAGAAAGGGAAACGTCTGGGGAGATTTCGGGTCCAAGGCTGTTACACATATAAATATAATATATGGCTTTGTTTTTTTTTTTTTTTTATTATTAACCTCTTAACCGGGCGAACACATAAACAGGTAAGTATCGTATAGTTTCACGGTCATCTCACGCCGGTATATTGTTGCCCCGACAGAAGGTCGACCTCTCCGACGACGGTGATGACGACGTCTGCAGCAACGGCTGCGGAAGGTGAACGCAATATTGGTGCCTAGTACGATTTTTTTTTTTTTGAAAGAGTAGAACGAACAATCGACAATAATAATTATTTTATTATTCTCTGTATACCTGAAAAACGAAGGTCGCGTAGAACACATGTTATATATTTCTTTTGCATCGCAGACGATAATGGCGTGAAAGGGTAAAAATCCGCGATAGGGTTGTAGACGGTGACGGTGGTGTCGGGAACGTCCCAATTGTTATTTATTTCTCCATCCGGCAGCTGTTGTGCAATACGTCGGCAACAACAATAATATACACGCACACACGCGCGCCTACATTATATTTTCCTTTATCTCCTACTGCGTGGTCTGTCTATATTATTATATCTTTACTCGACAAAATATTTCGCACATGTCTCCAAAAACAACCCGCGTGCATGTTTAACGTCGTGTATTCGTCAGAATTATTTGCTCGTAGCCCCCGCAAACTATGCCGCGTACGTACTATAATAATATATTCATGCGCGCATAAATGTATCGCATTCCTAGAGCTTAAAGAGTTTGGATTTTAGACATTTTTGCCGAGGGTGGAAATAAATCGATAATCCGCGCCGGCGGTCTTCTTCGCATACGCGATAAAATATCATTATATACAGCCATGTAGGTATATTGTTTAATTCGGTCGATCGATCAGCGAACGCCTTGCGAGAGTCTAGCCTCGTATACATATTCTATGGCGTACGCGCCGCCGTCAAGCGACTTTGAAACCGCAACGTATATAATATTCACGGTCAAATCAATTGAACGACATCATTGGCAATCTAATGGAATAGACCTGGAGAAGGGGCACTCGATATTATATTTTTACTTGCCGCGCAGAGTGATTCGATTATAAGAACTATAATTTAAAAAAAAAAAAAAACGTACGCAACCTTGGTATAGACGAATATAATATAATATTATACATAGATAAACGGTCTTTGTATATAATATTTCATTACGTTATAATATACGTTTTTGGTGTTCTCGACTGACACGGTTCGGCGCTACAGCGTGCGAGTCAACGCTCGAGTAGGTACACCTAACCCCGTCTCCGAGACACGGTCGTATAGACACGCCGAGATGACACACCTTAGTTTCCATAATATTACGTGTTTACTGTTTGTATGTATACTTCCTTGGACGAATCACGCGACACGACTGTAGTGGTCTCTCCGCAGCCGAGCAATTTACAATCAATTCATTCGTCTAGTTTGTCATGTATCACTGTTGTTACAGTTTCGTCGGGCAACGTATATTATACTATTATTATAATACTGTTCGGTCGGAACACGTGCTCATCGGACTCGAATAATATTTGTCTGCGAAGAATCACTTGTAGTATACTACTAGCAGCAGTAGCAGTTGTAGTAGTAGTAGTAGTAGTAGTAGTAGTAGTAGTAGTAGTAGTAGTAGTAATAGTAGTAGTAGTAGTAGTAGTAGCAGTAGTAGTAATAAAATGGTTTCGTAGTATTATTTAGTAACCCTGTCCCGCCATGTCGGCGTCGTCGTAAACGCAGTCTTCGCACCGGCGACGTATCGATTGCTCCTTATACGGCGCGTAGTCTCTACGCTTGGGGTGCGTCCGCGTACTATGGGCGTTTGCGCGTGTGTATGTATATAAAAATACATAGCGTCGCGCGTCTGGGAACCCTTAAAAATAAGTTCAGCTCGCGCGTTTAGGGACGACGACGGGAAAAGAGAGAGAATAAGAGAGAGAGAGAGAGAACGAGGGATAAAATAAAAACAGGGGTAGACCGGTATCGTATCGAGACGACGAGAAGAGGGGTGTGCGTGCGTATATAAAAAGCGCGCGCCGCGCCTGGCCGTCGTCGGAGAAGCGATGCAACCGGCTAAGTACGAGCTTATAGCGGACGACCGTGTGGCGGTATCGTCTCTGCATCGGCAGGTCCCCCGTCGTCGCGCAGTAAACAACCGTCTCGTGTCCATAGCAACGCCCCAGCCTACACGCGCGCGTATACGCACGCACACACGAGCGGCCGAAGAACACTCCCCCGCGAGTCGTGCGTACGCACGCGGACCTTTGCAGTCATTCCGATGCAGCGGCGGCGTCGTTGTTTATATACATGCGTGCGTGTAGTATGCACGTACGATATTCGAATTTCGCAGGCCTCCCGCGTACGCGAGGGCGCGGGGGACAAAAAATATATATATATATAAAACATACGATATCCGTTTTCCAACGGCTTCCGCCGTCGCGCGACAGAAACCCGCCGAGAAAACGACGTTTTTAAACGCGCGGTTTTAGAGCGGCCCGCACTCGAATTTCCCGCGACGTCCTCCCACGAGTCTCCTGCTGCTCGCCCGCCGGGCGGCGGTCCGCATAAATTTTTTTTTTATGCGGTCACGTATCGCGCGCAGCACGGTTGTTGACCGCTCGACGCCGCCGCCGCCGTCTGCGTCCGGCGGCGTTGGCAGTGTAGCGGCGGCTGTCGTGGTGGCACGAGTCGCTCTACCTGCAGTCTGGTAGACGTTTTCCGCCGTGCGCGACGCCGCCGCCGCCGCATTGTTTGTTATTATTTCACCGTCTTTCGCTCCAGACGATATTGTTGTTTATTCGGTATTGTGCACCGTCCTCGTGCCAAAACGATGGGCAAAAATAGCCCACGTTTTTTGGAGGGACTCAACTCGCCTATATCGATTGTGGAAATCCGCGCGGCGTAGCCCAACCCCCCCCCCCCGTACACGTCAGTTATCGACGTACAAATACACTTTGGAATCGTGTGGTACAATTATTTCGTGGTTGAACCGTCGTATTATTTTCCTTGCGCGTTTTCTCCGGAAAAAATGACGATTGTTGTCGTCTGTGTTTATATCACCTCTCAGCAACAAAAACTCGAATTTCAAATATGACGATTTTTTTCAGTCATTTTTTTATGGCTTTAATTTCAAAATTGTAGGAAAAAAAAAAACTATGTTTACTCGTAAGCTCTATGATTTAGGGTGACGTGGCATAGTTTTGGCGTTTCTAAGCCCGCTCTATTTGAACCAACGATCCCTCAAGCTTCGCGACGTTATTATTCCGTGCATAGTATCGTTACGGATAAATCTTCCAAAGCGGATTCCGTCCAAAAGTATTTGTTGTAAGACAATAAGTGACCGAACGAACTATTCGACGGCGTGGTGTCGTAATAATAACGAACGCTGTGCGCCGCCGCAGTCCGCATAGCGTTATAGGACGTAATAATGAACGATGTTATTATCGCCGAGACAGACGTTCGCGGTCTGTTCGAATAACCGTGACGACGTTCGGCGACGCGCATTTTATGGTGTGCACGATATAGGGGTGGTAGCCCTTGAACTCGTTTCTCAGGGACGCCGTCGTCGTCGTGTCGTTACCTAACCGTGGTCGTGGTAGTCGCCCCGAGAGCGGTCCCGCGGGACGTTGGAACGAACGCTCGCTCGCAATAAAAGTGCGCCGCCGACGGAAACCTGGGACGCGCGAGGGTCGTGTGGCGTATCGACGAATGATCAAAGATGTATTAAAAACAAAAAACAAAAAAAAAACGTACATTTTTTGATTAAAACGTGTTCGCGGTTCCGCGGATTGAATGACACCCTAAAATCATCTTGATTTCCATCGTTTTCCTCTTTTCTACTCTACATCTCCGAAACGTTGCGTAA
Source organism: Pentalonia nigronervosa (assembly GCA_014851325.1). Lineage (NCBI taxonomy): Eukaryota > Metazoa > Arthropoda > Insecta > Hemiptera > Aphididae > Pentalonia > Pentalonia nigronervosa. The sequence continues at coordinate 169,819 of JACXSJ010000580.1, forward strand.
CCCATCGACGTTGAACGATATTCTTTAACGGACTTGCATGACATAAATATTGCGAACGGAGGACTCGACGATTTTTCTCCCCGTGAATTCGTAAAAATAAAATTCTTTGAATCAATGGCATATTTTACAACATATTGTCGTTGTAACGATACGATTTTCGGAGAAGTCTGTAGTATCGTGTTTTTGTCCACGTCGGAAATGAATAATATCATAACGATTGCAGTTCGCCGCTGTCGGTGTGCATTTGTTTTTTTCCTGACTATAGCTCGTAAACGGATGTCGACGCGTGTATGGAGGCGCGCTCTAGGGGACAATTCGGAACTACAGTGGCGTGCGACTAAATGAAGAGATACGACGGCGGCGGCGGAGGCCGCTGTTAAGCGTTTCGATCGTTTAGACAATGTTTTTTTTTTTTTTTTAAACATTTTAATTCAACGGTTTTAATCGTCGATTGTTGTGGTCGTTAATCAATGGATTGAATCTATTTTAGCGAAACGGTATAAAATTGTCGCCCGGTAAAAGAGACCTCGTGCACTTCGTGTGCGTGTGCGAAATGCGTTGCCTACACGGCACCGGTCCAGGCGCACGCGAATTTCTGACGGATTCGTACGCGGCAGGTACGCAATGACGATATCATCGTGGTAATTGTTCGTCGGATGTTTTTCTTCTGAACATTTTTTTTTTTTTTTTTGGTGTTTTGAACGCGTCGACGAAATATTTTAACGCGCAATTCGGTTGCTTATTATTTAATTTGCAGCCGTTTTTTTTTTTTTTTTTTGCGCCAGTTAAAAAAATTTGCGACGCACGACGGCGGCGGCGGCGAGGTCGACAACCCGGCCATTGAATTTGTAACGACAATAATTATTGTTATATTCGGCGCAACGCGGGATGCCTACCGCCATTTATTAACGCCGCTCGGTGTGGTGTGCGGCAGGTATACGGTGATATACGAATACAACATTATACGGTCTCCGCAACGTAATCGCGTTCAATGAAATCACACACGGCCCGCGGGGCTGTATTAAACGCGCGCGCCTTTGTCCGGCAGCGGTATATAATACTTTATATAGGTCAATACACCGAGGCGGCGCGAGTCTTTGACCCGGTGCAGGGGCGTCGTAAAAACATTTAAAAAAAAAAAAAAAATTGAAAAATACCTCGTCGCGTGTGTACATATATATATATATATATATGTGTGTGTGTGTGTGTAACAAGAATATGGGATAAGTATTACATAGTGGCGGCGTCAGTGGGCTTATTACAGAACGCCAGTGTGTGCACAAATATTTTTATTATTATTATTATTTTTTTTTTTTTTTTAAGGGTCTCCCACAGAACAGTACGGGGTCAAATGTGATTGACCCGAAATTACACGTGAAGGACAACCGGTCTTCGTTTCACCCTCTCGCGCGCCGTTGTTATTCTCTTTATGATAATTTTATAGGTACAATAACGTATAAACAGCTCGTACATAATAATAATAATAATATAACACGTATAACGTGTGCCCTCCGTAACAAGGTCAAGTCGGCGGCGGCGGCACGTATACCATCATAATATGTAGGCCGCCGAAAGGGTTGATTGAAAATAAAACGATTATCTTCTTCTTGTCGTCGACCGCCACGCCGCCGAGTCGTATACGTATAATAATAATATTTCCATTGTATGCGTGTGTTGGTCGTCGGGCCTTTGTCGGTCGCCGACGTCGTCTCGGTCCAGAAGGTCATCGACAAGTAGTGGATACGTTATGTTGTCGGGCGAGTTACGGGTAGTTTGTTTTTTTAAGAAAATCGAAAGGACCGTCATCAGAAAAGGGAAATCGAACAACTTTGTTCGACGTTCGTCCACATAATAAAACGTATAATGCGTTATTGTACACGCGTACCTATACAGTAATCGTTATTATGTATAATGCACTCCTTAACAGTCGGCCATCGGCGACCATTATGGCTGAAACCGATTTGAACATATAATATTATTGTGTTCGAGTAATATAATAATATATAATAGTATATACTAATCAACTGTCATATCATTATTTGTTATATACGCGTCACGCAGTCGATAATTTATTATTGTAATTCGTTCTAAAGTAATATCGCTTAAAACAAAAAATAATTTATAATATTTTCCGATGACGATTTGTTATATAAATTATAAACTTTAAAAACGTCGAATAATAGAGCTGGTTACATAAATTTCTAAAACGTTGGTTAGTGGACAAAATATTTAAATTTATCGTTTCGAAACTTACGAATTTGACATTATATCGATTTGATATAATAAAATGTATTGTTTGTCGTTTGATTCTTGCATAGTAGGTCAAAATATTTTACTCCGATAGATGTATAAACTTCTATATGGGTAAATAGGTTAATAATATGTATGGATACCACATGCATTTAGTTGAGACTGGCATTTTATTCATATAACTCTTATACAATTGTGCTGAAATACGTGTTGTGGTCCACTTTTTGAGAATGACGTGTAAGACACTTAAACATATAATGTATATAATATAAAAGTTTTGAATTCAGTTCACGTCTGTTGCTGTGTTCGACGTGAACCGCCGCGTCTATATTTAAAAGAGACAGATGTATAATTTCATGAATTTATGACCTTTGAATGCTTTCAATATAAGTAAAACCTTGGCGGGTATTTTTTTCAATACACGTGTGCATGTATGCAGTAGCGTAGCCAGGATTATTTTTAGGGGGAAAGTGTTTTTTTTTTTTTGTAATAAAATGTAACTTGTGAAATCCTTCACACTCCCTGTAATGTAGTCATAAATTGTTTAAAAAATTATAATATGCGTTTAACTTCTAAATATTTATTTAAAATGATTTGTTTTCCTTTTTTATAACAATGCAAAATATATTAACAATAGTATTTATATCAGTCTAACTCTTTCTAGACATATTTTCGATAACTTCTTCAACAGTCACTTCTATGTCATAGGAATGTTCATTAATGTTAATCCGTCAAGTGGATTTTCACTTATTGCCTTCATCAGATGTGTTTTCAATCGCCTAAGTGTCGAAAATGATCTTTCACTAGTTGCAGTAGTAACTGGTAAAGAAGCTAAAATAATTAAAAGTCTGTATATTGAAGAGTATATGTTTTCATTAGATTCAGCTAAAGCAGTTACAACATTTTTTATGGGTTTTGTTTTTATTTGTTCTTTTCATAAAGCAAATTCCCCCAAAGCTGAATAGTCATCAGTTTCAATGTCAACTATGTAGGTTTTCAAAAGTGCTTTGAAACATTCATCACTATTTTCTTTATCTTTTATTAAACAAAGAAAATTACTCAAAATTGATTTGTGTGCTAAAAATCTGTCATTCAATTGTTAATTAAAACTATCTAAAAAAGGAATACGTAAAGAGACTCTATAGTATGACTCGGTTATCACATTTGTTCTGTGCTCTTGTTTGTTTGCTAACTTAGGGATTTTTATATTGATATCAAACTTTTCAGGTTTTTTTAATACCTCATTATATACGATATTGTATATAATAGATATATTGCAGATGTAGATGCAGACCAAATGATTGTATTCTTACATTATAAACACTATATATTTTTTATATTTAAATACGGCCGAAGAGGGGGGGAGGGCGCACATAAAATATCTTGTTGAAAACGCGTCACTGTATATAATGTAATATTGTAATATGTATCATTGTTATATGTAGAAATTAATAATTTATTTTATAAAATATATGAAAATTATTATCTAGAGAGATAACGAGTGGTACCTTAAGTCTGTTAAAATTTATTTTGTGAAAACGTCGATTGATGCCGAGTGTCAGGTTTATATTAATTATTAATACTTACGATGACGACACGTACTACTCGTGTTATGTGTATATATAATTAATAGGCTAATATTATTATGACGTCGCTCTTCGAACCGTCCGTAGGTTAATGGGTATGTTATGGTGTTTATATATTGTATAAGATACACTGAACCACGATTGTGGTAGAGCGATATTCATTGACGGCCGAATATTGTAATACATTATATATATATATATATATATATATATATATATATACCTGGTATAACGCTACACGTGTGCGCCTACAGCTATACAGTGTAAACGTATGGCAATTGTGCGCTTAAAAATATAACACAACCCGGGTAGGTAGGAGCGGAAAAAAAACCAAATAATAATTTATCATTTACGTGCGAAAGAATGAGATTATCTGCGTTCTCATCTCCTGCATCGAGATGATACCGCCGTTGTATCGTCTGCTTACACTAACCTGCACGAAAAAATTAAAACGCCAAGAAAACAGTTGTATATAATATATCATCACCTCCGTCATTATCGTCGTCGTCGTTAGTTGTTGTCGCGCGTACCGTTATATATTGTTATAATCACGGATGAGACAGCCAAGTGTACCTGTATATAACGATGCATATATAGTTGTTTTATTACTATTATTATTCTTATTTTCACCGTTCCGTATATGCGTCACATTTTCTCTCGCTCGGACGCGACTCGTTTCCTCGGAAGATTACGGTTGTTGTTGTTGTTGTTGTTGTTGTTGTTGTCGTCGTCGTCGTCGTCGTTTCCCGAGACGAAAAAAAAACGCTTAACCAGTTTTCTAGTGCGACAATCTCCATTATTGTACCCCCGCCGCGTCCCGCCTATACTTAAATATACCTCTGTGTACGGCGTGTGAGTGAGTGTCTACGACCTGAGTCCCGTTAGATAGCCGTCGCCGCCGCAGTCGTACGGTTAGGTACATTTATTTTTTTTCACCTTCGTTTTCGAAACGAAAGTAACGGAGAAATCTCATCCGCGTCATTCCGGTCGAAGGAGCGCGCGATCGGCCGGCGAAAAGGAAATTTCGCTTTCGTCGGAGGCAGTGATCGCTTTTTTTCTCTCTCTACTGCAAGCAAAGTACTGCAGGACATTGCGCTTGCACTCGTTCGCTTATATATTCCCATCGGGGCACGAAATCCATTTTACCGTTTCTCAGGACTCCCCGCGCCCCCCTTCACTCTTTTTACCGCGTCCTCGTAGTATAGTGTAGGTATTATACAGTCGTGGTTTGATACTTTTACTGATCTTTGTTTCGTATTATTTTAAATCTTTATTGGTTGGACAAATTATAACGCATAACGTGCAAGGGACCAACGTCCCCGTAATACCGCGTTTGACCCACATCGACCCACTGTATGGTCTTATCAATTGGTAAATATGTATACATTTATATATGTGTATGCGTATTGTAAGGTATAAACGTATTTACGTACCTATATAATGATAATAAAACAAACCATGTTACCTTGGACGACGGCGGGCGAGCACATATGTCATGGAAAGAAAAAAAAATTGTTATAACAATGCCTAGGTGTATAATGTATATGTATACGTATTATGTGTATGGTTATATAAACTTACATATCGAAAGTCAACATCCGCTTATAATGATTCAAATTATATTTGGCAACTGTTTATTTTTCATACATCCTACTTAGAGGCCATACACCTGTAAACGATTATCAACAATAATTACACTTGTGTTTAATATATTTTTGTATTATATGATCTCGTCGTAAATTATTTTAAACATTATTAAACACATGCATAGCCGTCACTTTTAATGATGTGCATTTGACTTCATATAGTGTGTTCTAAAAGTCCGTGTCAACCTAATTATCTCCGTGGCAAGTTAATAAACAAACCTAAATGTAGGGGTAAGAGTCCCCTCAGAATGTAAATCAATCCCTTACTACTGACTGAACTTAATATTTTTCCATTTTACTTCTCAAGATTCTTTTACGCCAGTATGCTGGGGTCTTGAAGTTAAATCAAAATAATTTCTCCTCAGCTCAAAATAGTTGATTATTTATTTTCAAAATTGCTTAATTTTCGATTTATTAGTATTTATTAGTTTGATAAATAAAATATTGACAACAATTATTGGCCAGTAAGGATTGCCAATCATGCGCAACACCTCGTAGAATAATATTTTATGCTTATGCGTTAAGAAAACTTTTATGATTTATATGTGCAATAAAGTCCTAAGAAATATATAATTGCTGTTTTTTTAACAGTTAGTTCTATAAGAAATTATATGCCATAAAATTGAAATTTTCTTTTAGAATATGAATGAAAAAACAACATTTAAATATATTAATGGTATTGTGATATATTGTGTATTTATTGATTGATATATTTTGATGTGTCACGGTCCCACAGATATACTAAGGGGTGATACTGGACATTTGGATCATAGCGTATACTATGTTTAATACTTCTATGTATTTGGTAGATAAAAGGACAAGTAAAATGACGGGTATTAAATAATATATGTATAAATACACATTTTTGTGATTTTACACCTCTACACTCTTTTTAAAATAGTATTTATCTAAATTTATAAGCTATCTGTAATTGTGAAATATTATTTAGATGTTTGTTCATACTTCATAATATATACGAACATATAGGTAATATACTGTATCGTTATAATTGTGTCCTTGGAATTTAATATTTTTGAAACACTGTAATTTATACTTATAGGACTGTTTGGTAATTGAAATTAGTATACGACAGGTGGCTAATAGCGGTCGTTCAAAGAGTTCAAGGGAATCGAATATATATGCACAATATACTCACACAAAGGTATATAATATGTTGTTCAATGTACAAACCATTTTTTATACATCGATTAAAAAATGTATTAAACTCAATTACTCATAGAATATAATTTTATAGTTATGGCTGAACAAAATATGTATTTGGTTAATTTCTTAGAAAAATGTATTGTGCCATTGCTCAATATCTATGCATTAGTGTGTAAACGTTTATCAGTTAATTCGTGATTTAGCAATGACACCATTGTGAATTGACTTTTGTTGTTGTGCCATTTTTTAAATTCAACACTTGAAAAATAGGCTTATCTGTAACAAAATTGTAGTATATATTTAAAGAGTCAATGACACATCTGTACTTTACCATTCAAATCAATTTTAGTATGCCAAGTACTTTTTTTTGCATATTGTTTACAAAAGCATTTTGACAAAACAATGCCATAATTACATTCATATTTGCAAACCAATAATAAATGATAAACCTTTAAACACAGTACCTAATACTTAATAATTATTTATCTATAAAAAACTGTATTACTCAAGTCTAATATATATACTTATTATGTATAATTTTATTTTATTTTAATATATTAAATTTTAAATTGCTTAATTACCCATTTAAAATGATCGAGTGGAGTTTTATATAATGAGTGTAACATCTTGACCGCGTTTGGCAAACAGTTTCATAAATTGATTTTGTTATCAATATCATATTATGTATAGAAAATGAGCGTAATAATAATTCGTCGATAATCCGTCGACCCTGCAGCTTATATAAAAAAAAATGATTTGTGTAAATTATCGTATTTCGCTTAGCTATATTTAAATATATTACTATTATTTTCGTACTCATTTTCAATAATTATGACTATTATTTTGTACGTATATACCTTTTACAAATATTCGGTAAACCAGGCGACGGTTGTTTTGTAGACTCGTTTCGCGAAAGTCTAGATAACGGATTTATTAAAATATATATATTAGACACGGCCACGATGATGATGACGGTGATCTTGATATCGGTCACGTGCCGATTTTCTAAAAGAAAAAATATTTTAATAATGAAAGAGAGAGGATATAGGGTTAACGGACTCACGTGTTTTCGAATTGTTGACCCGTTACGCCGACGGGATGGAGGTCGCGGGGGCGAGTGCGAGCGATGGAAGTCGGTGAAAGTAAAACGACTGTAAACGAATCGGAATACGAAAAAACGGATAAAACACTAATAATAATAAATATCAGTTATAATAATAATAGTATAGTAATAGATGGTGACCGTTATAAACCGTTAAGACGCGATACTCGGGAGAGTGAAAGTGCACCACGTCATTGAACTCTTGCGGTGGAAAGCGGGGCGGTGGCTTTATTATTTTACATTTTGTTCCGAAGAGCCGCGTGTAGGAGAAATTTCTCGTTTAAGCTCCGCGCGTCCATAATATTACACTTGACCGTCGCCGCCGCGACTTCCACCGCCATCGCAACAGCAACGTCTCTCGCGCGAGTAGAGAGCGAACAGTAATCAAACGGGGAGAGAGAAAGAGAGAGAGTGAGCAAGAGTGAGAGACGGTCACACGACGACGGACGGACTGGCTCCTCGTGTACCGGTACGGTTTTCACTTTCAGTGTCATCTCGACAGCTAAACAAATCAGTTCTCTCGACAGAATCGCGATACGTGTGTTATATTATAACAAATATAAATAATATTCTATATAACTTACGCGCAGTACAGTCTTATCGTATTCGGCTCAGTTTTCTTGCGGTGCGTTTGAATTTTATTATTTTTATCAAATTTATAACAATTATATCACTCGGGCTTTATTTTGTCATTGTTGTAACGCCTTTTCCGGCTACCTATCTGCACTCGCAAGTATAATATACGATAACGCATATCGGCGGAGTGCGATTTCAATTTTGTTGCGTTCGAAAATTTCACTGCCGTATAACGACTACAACACGCGCACGTCAGTGCAACAGTGATTTAACCCGCATACCGACGTCGTCGTCGTTCCGCGGTACACAGCACTTTTGAAGCTTTACACCCGCGAGTCCGTTTCTCTTCACTGCGGCAGGTCTCGTCCCACGAGAAAAAAAAATAAAGTGCCGATAAATGGACGTCGTTGTCTGAACCACGGTCGGGTTCCCAGAGAACTAAACCGATTTCAGAACGTTTTCATTCGATCAGACGAAGGCATATAGACCATGACTGTTATAAATTTCAAACCCACCGCGGACGTAGTCATTGAACAACACCGGTCGGCGCAGTCGACGGGAGAACACTTGCTATTGGGAAGAGTGTTGGCAGGTATATAATAAGCATATCTATACAAGTTAACAATATTGTTCTGTCGTAACCGACACATAATTTATAGAATCAAAAAATAATTATGAAAAAAAAAAGGGGGATAAAGAGGGCGCGGCTGGTTCGGGGTGCTCGGCGGCGTGTCATAACAAATGTTGATCGCCGAGGGTCGTCCGCACGACGGCGACGGCGACCGGGGGGGCAACCGCGAGTCCCGCGATCTGGGTCAGGTCGTTGCTCTCTTCCCGTGAACCGACTCCCGCGCCGCGGCGGCATTTGGCCGTGGGTTTTTCGGGAGAGCGTTGTATTTCGTGTGCGTGCGCGCGTTTTCATACGCGTTATATACGCGCGCGATTGCGCATGCGCGCACGAGATCGTTCGCTCGCCCGCCCGAAGGAGGTCAGCAATCACAACAGGGACCCCGTAGGTTATTCAACTCGACCGAAACTGGGGCAAGATGTTAGTTGCGATCGGCCCGGTGCCGCGCGCCCGAACCCTACGCCTGGCCGCCGACCGTCGCGAACTCTCCGCGGTCCGTGTAGGTTTCGCGATAACGCTTACGGGCCGCGCGCTGCCGCACCGCGCGCGCCGGCCGCGTTTGCACACACAGGCACGCCGTTCTAGGACACGAGTTCATTGGCACCGCCGCCGTGGCACGTTCTCGGCTCATGGCGCTCTGGTATATTATAAGCCGTCAAGGTGTTTTTCAATACGAATTGTGCTTATATGAGTGTGTACAATGAACAAAATACGCACACATTACATTGCATATTATATTTATATGTATAATGTATTAACGACGTATATATGTGTGTGTGTGTGTGTGTGTGTGTGTGTGTGTGTGTGTGTGTGTGTGTGTGTGTGTGTGTAATATCTCTTGGCAATGATTATGTGCCGTTGTTCTCTCTTGCTCCTCTGCTGCGTACACACGTCATTATCGTATAATATTCTTCATATAAATTTATAATAAATATAGTACACTATTATATTATTATTATTATTATACATATTTGTTTCATTGTCACCTTCGCGTAATCGTAACTGCGTTGCGCAACTTCGTCCGTCGTCGTCACACACTCGTATATTTATTATTATTATTATCGTCCTATGTTATGCAGCGAGTGTCGCCAATACGACTATAATATAATATATGTGATGCGATCCGCGAATCATCAAGGAGGGATAGCGATGAAAACTGATATTTTTCGGCGTAAAAGGGAAACGATACGACCGGACGATTCGTTACGAGACGTGTGTTGCGGTTTAGACATGTTTGAGCAGGTGGGTGGGGCGAGAGGAAGTCCTATGCGAGATCCGGTGGAACACGTTAAAAAAAGTGAGAGTTCTCCATGATGCCGGTGAAAGTATTATATTATTTTTTTTTACTATTATCATTTTTTTTTAAGTACGGTTACTCCGAACCAGTTTCACTTTCGTGTGTGTGCAATGCGCAAGAGGTCATCGACCAAAGTGAAAACTCGGCTAAACCGTTATGTGTGGCTAAATACAAATACACAATAATAGGACATATTATATAGTGTATATATTTTTAGCCATATAGGTATTTAAGTAGCTATTATGTATGTAGATACATTTACCTACTATACACTTATATTTAATAATAGAGAATGACGGCGAATATTATGTCGATTTTAATTATTACATTCGCCAAAGATATTATTCAGCTTTACAGTTCTTATAATCCTATTCATCGGTAGGCGACGTTAACTACGTGTCGATTATATTATGCATTACGGGATTCGTGTCCAATTTTAAATATAAACCATCGGCGCGGCGGCAGTGGCCTTGATATGTTTTAAGTTTTTATTTTCTATATGTGTATTGTGTGTGTTTGTGTATACAATTTGGGCCGTCCGCCGTTCTCGTCGTTCGACGATGTCCGTTGCCACGGGATACTCGAATAACGCGCGCCCTTGTGACCGAGAGCAATGCCCTGTCCCGTCCGCCCCGATCCCCGCCCGACTTGACCCGAATATCGGCGGAAAAATCCCCACAAGAACGTTGACGGGCATAGCGCGCGCGCATACTTTATATAACGATGTATATAAATTATAAATAAATATAATATATAATATCGGTGACCCGGATTCGGCAAGGTGAGAGACCGTTCGCATTTTTTTTCCTTTATCACGCCGCTCTGTACGTAACATATTATGGCCCACGCCAGAAATTTTATTAGTATGGTTAGTATGATTAGTATTAATATGGTAAAATATTTTTCACACCGTGACTTTCCGATGCAGTTATATATGTATATATATATTATTATTATGTATCGGAAAAATCCTCGGATTATTATTATTATTACTTTACATGCACAATTGTATAAATGTTGTATAGGTGGTAGGTGCGACGTTATATTGTAACGACTGCACTAAACTTGACAAGGTGCACCCTGGGCTATTAATAATAATAATAATAATAATAATAATAATAACAATAATATTATGTGAACTGGCGAGTATGGCTTTGTGTAATAAAATTAATTGTACATTAATTGTATAAATGTATAATATTGTATATATACTATATATATAGTTAATGAAAGTGCGTATATATAGTGTGTGTGCGGTGTACACCCGTCGTCATTACCGAGGGGCTTCTTCAAAAATTTGCACGTAGTCGTTTATACCTCCTATAGTTGTATCTACTGCGGTAACCGTGGTAACGCAGCCGCCGACCTGTTCCCCGGCCATCGCACCACACATAAAGTTCATCAACCCTTTTCCGTGTCACGTGCATTCTGTTTCAGTTTAACGCCGCCGGGCGCCGCTATCGCCGACGGCGATTCGCGTTATAAACCTATATGTATATACATATATATTATTGTGTTTTATACTTTTATACATACGCACACGCTGTATACACAAACATACATAGTATATTTTATCCATGTGTACATAAATTGTATATACGCACACAACAGGCTATCGCTTTACGGTCGCCACCGCCACCCCATCACACGTCTTGTAGTGCGTGTGTATACGACACAGTATTTGTGAACTTTGAAAAAAATACACTGACCTCGATACAATTGTTTATTAAATATTTTCGTACTATTAAATTGGACGGGGTTTTAGTTTTTAATTTTGTTATTTCTTATTTTTTTCGCAAACCCGCGTGCTTTTTACATCTATTATAGTGTAATACTGTTCATGTGGTATTTTTATTTTACTCACGCCGCCCCCGGCAATGCATGTTATAATTTTTTTTTTCCATCACAAATTTTTCGTTTCGAATTTATTATAATATCATATTGTGTATTGAGCTGAATCAGTGTTGGTGTAGTGTAATCTATGTTTGTAAGTGTACCCATAGTATAATATATTTTAATTTACTTGTAGATAACACACACCGATATGATAATCGAATGAGAGTTTTAAACAAAATGGCTATAAAAAAATAATAATAACAAACATATTTAGTTTATGCGCACGGTATGCCAATCTCGTTTTAGACTTGCTGTCCCGTGTACGTGTGTTTGCAGACCGTCATTGCAGTACAGAGCGATGTAACATAATAGGTACTTTATTATGAGACGGTCGGTGTATCATAAAAAGTAATGATAATAATATCATTGCTATTACCCGCGCGCTGTATAAATACTTTAGTATGCGTAAACACTCGTTTGGCTTTTCTGTTGTTTTCGATCGAGCAAAGACCGCGGCGCGGCAGCACCTTCGCGAATATTGTTACCACGCGATACACGTGAGGTGCGAATCCTTCTTGAAAGGAAACCCGCGAATGAAATACCCAGAGGGTCCGGGGGGGGGTGGTGAGTTTAAAGCGGTCGGGTGAAGCGGGCGCGGTGTATGTATACGCAAATTTAAATATATGTGTAATGTGTATACACCGGCGAGTGCGCGTGTGGTGTACACAATATGACGTCAACCGTCAGCCGCCCGCAACGACTTTCAGCAAACCCCGAAGGGACGACCGTTTCTGCCCCCTCCGCGGCGTAACCCTGGAACGCTCGTGAAGGACATTGACCCTGCCGCCGAGCGCGCTCGGCACGCCGCCGCCTCGGTGATCCCCGCACGCCATCACAATAGACACGCAGAACGTTTTAGGACGCACCGCGGGCGCGACGTGCTTTTATTTACCTTATATATATAAGTATATACGCGATAATAATATAATAATAATAATATAAGTATATATATATAAACGCGATAATAATAATAACAGTGGTGTATACGGCGGGAATAGCGATTGATAACAACTATTTCATTACCTAGTAGATATTATGTATTATAGCATGTAATGGTGTGAAGGTATATGTACTATATATCGCCAATAACATGAATTTACATTAAATATCTATATTTGAATATCGTTTTTCGCATTCATTCCGATGATTAGTCAAAACGAAGTCGTCGATACCATGGATGATGACGTAACGGTGAAGCAAGGTAAGGGAGTAAAAAAAAAAAAACCAACGTATAATAACATTCAATTTTATATTCGATATACGAACTTTGGGCTAAAATTAATCATAAACGATATATAGATAGTTACAAAGTGTTTTTTTGCGTTTTTTCTATCTATTTGTTGCGTATATTATTAGAATCCGAGCACGCTTACCGTTGTTGTATGTGTGTATGATATACATAATAAGCGTTGCATGTGTGTGTGTGCGCGTGTGTACGTTAGAACACTACGAACGACCGCGGCGGTGAATTGTACCGTGTAAATAGTGCGTATGTGTGGCGCGCGCAAAATGGGCCGGCGGGCACATGCGCAACAGTATTGAGCGACCAGACACAGACTCACTCAAGGCCGCATTGACCCACAATCGGGTGCTCGGTCAACGACCGATCCTTGAGCCGTTTCCCGCTGCACCGCCCGTTCGGGACGCCGCCCATCCCCACCATACCTCAATCCGTAAAAAAAAAGCTGCTCCATTGTGCGCCGCCAAAGTTCTCGCGAAATTTGTATTTTTCACGCCGATCATTTTTCACTTAGTCCTCGTTTTTGCACTAATCCGAAATACTTATAATGTACAACGGACGATATATAATAACGCGACACCGTTAATTGGATTTTACATATTACACTTGTATGATATAGTGTATTTAGCCGCCTCCTATACACATTATTCCACGCTAGATCCAACGAACACATAATACATTACCTATATTTTATATTATATTGTAATTTATTATTATTATTATTGTGCGTGCGTGCGCGTATTGTCTGTCGGTAGCGACGTATAATTGGGCTGCGGGCCAATTAAAATATAATATAATGCTTTTGGACGCGTGGTACAAGCGGTGAATTGAGCGATTGAGCGTTTGAGCGAGCGGTGCGCGCTGCTTGAGAGTTGCTTGACCCGAGCGCCCAGCCGCTGGGATCAGTTCAACGGCCCAGAATTGGGTCATGACTGTAACCGTGTCGCTACTTACGTAACGGCCTCAACGGCGGCGGCGACAGCGACGGCGTGCAGTAATATTAGCGGAGCACGCATTTCGCTCGCCCGTTGTACTATTGGCGGAGCTCTGGTTTTTTTTTTATACAATCTGCACTGGCGCAGTTTGCCGTCTCTTCTTGATACTGGATGCGAACTGCCATACAATTATGTGATACTTATAATAATAATAATAATATTTATTTATTATTCTACATCACGGAGGAGAGGGGGGAGATAAAGCCACTTTATATACATTAATTTTTCGTGCATTTGTCTAATATGTATAGTGGTTTTCGATCGTATTATGAATTATTTTTTTAGCGCACTGTTTTTTATAGTATATTAATATTAAACACACTCAAACGGTTAGGTGGCGATGGTACGCCACGCGTTGTTATGGATCTGTGGTGAAAAAATCGTTGTATAACAATAAACAAACCGGTCAATTGATTAATGGACGGACTGGTGGAATGGTAAGCAGTGTGCGATGGTGGAGGGGAGTTGGCTGGAATTCTAGGACTAGTTGGCCAATGCGCGGTAGCAAAAAAAACGGCGGTGGTCGGCGTGAGGGGACCGGAGAAAGTGCAACGGCCTCTCCTCGCGTAACACAATGCTAATAGGTTACGGCAATCTCAGGTTATCGAACCGCCGCCACCGTCGTATGTGTAATTTTATTTAAACATTACCATTATTATTATTATTATTTTTCTATAATAATAATAACGTGACACACATTTCATCAGACGTTCGAAGGACAACCCCTAAAGATTTTTGGTTACATCGAATACAACTTCACCAATTAGATCCGACGCCGCCGCGAGTTTTTCGGTCCGTTATGTGCGTACGCACATGCATTATATTACAATGTTTTGTATCATTCACCAAACGCAATTATAATATATAATACAATAATTAATACTATAATGGGTCAACGGCATTGTATAGGCACACACACACACTGCACGCATATATACATACACGCGACACGCCAGTCATCTCACTATACATGTTAAACAATATATTATAATAATGCTCCGCATTTGTGAATTCATTTGGTACTGCAGAACTCATCGTCATCGCCACCGGACGTTAACCCTAACGACGACCCGTTTTCTGAATAACAAAATACGCATATATTATCCCTAACTCGGACCCATAATCGACATTTGTGTTATTATATCATCCTATACTAAATCTATATACAGGACAAACAATTGATATTTATATTATTATATTATGATAGTTTATGCGTTATGCGCGCACAAAGACTTAAACGCCCAGCGATCGCAGCGTCGGTGAAATATCCTCCGACCTTCGGGCCACCGGGTAACTAAGTCAAGGTCGATGAACCCGTGCACTGTCCGTCCGAACGTGGGCGTGAACGACCCGTCCGCTAGCGCCAATCAGAGCGCGGCGGCGGTGGCCGCATCCCTCGCGTACTCGGCACTCTGCCACCCTTTAGTCGTCGAAACACCCTTAGTATTTGATCGTGCGGTGTGCGGTGACGACGGGTCAGCGATTTCCGGACTACTATTATTATTTTGACGCCCGCGCTTTTATAGTATACACAAAATAATCGATACGCGTATATTGGTTGTGCGATGCCGGACACGAAAATAATTCGAAGGGATTCGAATGAAATTTCCGGTTAGATCAGCGTTTTTATTGCATAATTAATGTATATACAATAGATAATGACAATAATGATTTTTATTATTTTATATTAATTATATAGGGTTGTCTGTTAAGAGCAATAAATTGTAGCTCAACGATTAAAAATAATATTACGATATAATTGTATTAATAAGTACAGTGGTGTTATAATTTTTGTTTTTTTTTTGTTTCAGAATTTGATGGTGACACAGTACTATGCCGAGTATGCGGTGACAGGGCATCCGGGTTCCATTACGGCGTACACTCTTGTGAGGGATGCAAAGTGAGTACACGTTCATGCGTAATGTTTTATATAAAACACAATTTTACATTTTATATTTAAACCAAAGTACGCATAACACGTTGCGTATATCATGTTATATATTTTTGCGCGTGCGAGTATATAAATATAATAATAATTAACACACACAGATAGACGAATAGGTTTTTTGAACTCTGTGGTTCGCCAAACTCGAGGGGAAAGTATACACATATATATATATAAATATAAGTTAGTAGTAGGAGAGGAATATACGCACATTTAGTCATAGGACAGGAAGAGGAGGACGTGACGTAACGGATAGCGCGAGCCGCCGCGTCTTTGACGTCAGCGAAAGTCCTCACTCGGACCGGTCCACTTTCTTCTTCACTTTCTTCCGGCGCAGCCGCCTCCGTTGCGGTAGCGGCATCGGCGTTCACCGTTATAATACCTATATATGTACTTCGCGGTGCAACAAACCTGCAGTTATATAAAATACATTATAATAATACAAATGAAATATAAAATCCGCTCGTTTCCGCCTATTATATATTTTATGTAGGTACATTAATATTTATAGTTCTATCACAATATGCCGTTACTTCCTGGCCGGAAAAAATTTAACTTCGCCGAAAAATCAAGTCCAGTATAGCCTCGCGGGTTAGGTTCGCCCGTCCTGTTGCAAACTCCTAGTTTAAAAAAAAAACAATATACGAACCAATAATCAAATAATAATTATTGCAAGACGCGCGCGCTCCACGGTTTTATCTCGCCGGCGGCTTTTTGTTACGCGTTTGGCGGCCCATTGTCTTTTGTTAGCATTTCCCATGTGCACACATACTACATATATGTATATACTATATACATTACACATATATATTATACGTCTTTTTGAAGACCTATACCTACTATATTTTGTACCGTTATCCTGCAAGCGGCGCCGCACTCGGTGGCATTTTTGAAGGACACGTTGTTGTTACATTATCGTTCTATCGCATCGCTCGTACATTACGGGGCCGAGAACAAAAAAAAAAAAAGGGTTGACGTACAGAAAAACGCGCGCGTACCGCAAACGGCGGGTGATCGGTTCAGGGCTACTACCTATATACTTATTATTATGGTATAAACTATCACGCGTGCTTGTACAATATGTCAGTCTGAAGTATTCTCTTATAATATTGTAATAATAATACAACTACTTGTTGTCGCTGACCTCGTCGGAGGTCCGAGGGTTGTTGCAGTGAATCCCGTTAGCCTTTTTTATTCTTACATATAATATATATATAGCATATACACATTGTCGTTGTCGCTGTCGTTGTTGTTTAGGTTTTTGTGTTCCGTCTTATATAACTGTAAAAATTCGAGTATAGAGATTTATCGCACTCAGCCAGACGGCCGAAGGTATTACAACCTCCTGCTCCTCCTCGTCGTCGTACTCAAGTACGATCGTTTTTATTATCTACTATATTTTTTCTCTGAACACTATTCGTCATCATATATATATAGTATTAATATCATAATAATTTGGGATGTACGCACTTGTTTACCGACGACGTTCTCTCGCGTGATTCGGAAATCCCCGGGAGTTATGACCCGTCCACCACCGTTGTCGAGTGCGTTGACACCGCTCAGCGCGCCGTCGCCGCCGCAACCAGGGCGGACCGGGTATTCGTGATGAAATTAGGCCGATGTGACGTCATAGGCCAATGACTTTTCGCCAGGCCAACAAACCGCACACACTCGCACGTTTTATATTATAATATATTATATTACAAATGTGTTGGGTATGTGTATATGGTGTTCTATTTGCATATTTATCAAAACGGATCTGTGTAACGTTTTTGCAAAATCCATTTTTTTATATTGTCCCAGATCGTCGATGACGACGATGGCTATTTTTTCTTTCTCTGAAATCTTTTGAAAACGTTCTCGCCTATTAATACCGGTGGTTAGTCGGCTTATTATTTAATTTTTACTATTTTGGTTGTAGGTCAATTGTCAATTAAATTACTAAAAATTAAAACGACTTGCTCGTCGCCGTTCCCCACGCAACATAAAAAAAGTTATAAACATGTGCATACATACCTAACCTATATATAATGTTATATAAATTTATCATAACGCTTTGTCCTTCGCATATTTTTTTTTTTTATGACACAGATATTATCCCCACGACCAACTAAATATTCGAGTGTCGTTTGACCTGTCATACAAAAACATTATCATGTTATGCCTGCACATAATATGTACTCAAACAATGTATATAATATGCAATTCGCACAATCTAAATTTTTTAATGCTCTAGTTTCGCAGCGATTTTTGATCACGGAGGCGGTTTATATGCGTGCAAATATCATAAAACAATATTATCGTATAATTTATATACACAGTGTTTAATGTAAGGCTGTGGTATACGTATACGCGTGTGTCACCGAGTTCATTGATCGAATATCTCATTTTTCGCACTTATAAGTGCGCCACACTACACGCGTTCTGTAATGCCGATAAAGCGGTGTGGTATTAAGTGTGCGGTCGAACAAACTACTGTCAAAACAGGAAATGTTAAGGTATACACTGTACACATAATTTATTAATATATATATATATATATACACACGGGTGAAAAGGACTCGCGTCATTGTTATATGTACCAAAATATTTATATCCTACTGTGCAGCCTTATTGGATTTTTCAAAAAAAATGTATTGTGTAGTGGTCATTGCAGTACAATATAACGCATATAATGAGATAAGTACGTAAGTCGACCCCTTTCCTGTTTTTGTTGCGATAAAAACTCGAACGCGTAGTGTTGTTGACTCCGCTGTTAAACTATATTCATACATATACGTGGGTGCGATTGGGTAGAGAGGCTGTGAAAAGGTTACCTATATTTATATCACAAATATTTGTATTATAACGCGCACCGTTATGTACTTTTACTTGTGTGTGTAGGTATAGGTAGTACATATTGTATACACATATAACCACAGTAGTAATAATAATAATAATAATAATATTGTTGTGCACCGCCACCATATCGGCTCACCACTCCCCACCTCGTGTATATAATATAATAATATACCGCAACCGCGCTGCATCTTCAGTGCGTCATATAACGGGCCCCGTCGACTTGCAGGTATACATGATACTATATATAAAGAGGCGGTCAGATAGATTGTATTATGTATATATATATATACATTATACACACACAATACACATATAGGTACGTGTGCGTGCAGTTTTTTGCACCCGCGCCCGGTGGGAGTCATTCCTCCCGCCGCCGCGTTGTTTTCTAGACGTTATTATAACAGAGCCGAGCCGCGTAATATAATAATAATAATAATAAAAATATACATTTTTACTGCTGTGGAGGTGGTGGTGGCGTTACGGCGGCAGCGACGAGTTTAACGCACCGCAATTGGGTCACATCGCCGCTGCCGCCGCCGTCGCCGCCACCGACCGGCAGAACCGTCGAGCAAGCCAACCGGAGTAGTGTGGCGCGTATATTTCAATATCGTAGACGCGCCTGCAGTCGCGAGCTGTTAGCGTTGGTGTCTTGCGTGTATTTAAGTGTGTGCGAAAAAGCGACGAAAACTTTTTCCTCTCGTTACGATATAGGGCCCGACAATAATACACACGACGATATCGTCGTCATCAACGCTCTCGACGACGTCTTTATTATCGCGCGAGAAAACTAAAAAAAAAAAAAATTGTCGCTCTTAGAATAGTGAAAAAAAAATATTGTCTCGTCGGTTTTTACGCTATTATCAATAATTTGTTGTTGACGACATTTATATACTATACTCGCACGTCGTACCTATAATACCGAATTAGTAACAATACATAACATTATACGTACACGCCCGCCGAAATGCCGCCTATTTGTACGGAAAAAATGTCGTCCGCGTGCTGGCGGTGCGCCGGCGACTCCGGCGCAGAGTCCAGCGCGGCGGACACCGACGATTCCGACTGTAGCACGACCAGTTCGTCCAATAACAACTATACGTCGTCCACCGATCGGTTACAGGGCTTTTTCCGCCGGAGCATCCAGCAGAAGATCCAGTACCGGCCGTGCACCAAGAACCAACAGTGCAACATCTTGCGGATCAACAGGAACAGGTGTCAATACTGCCGGCTCCGCAAGTGCATCAGCGTCGGCATGAGTCGAGACGGTGAGCACGTACTCTTTTTATTTTAACAATTACATAGCAGCCAGAATATAATATACTTAGACAATATAGTGTTTGACGGGACAACGTACTAAATTCATCGTCGTGTCGCTTATTGCATATCATAAATTATGTTGATAACTTTAAAAAATAATTATTAATTTACACTGGACACCTACTAAAAACCGTCTGCCCGACTACGCGCGTATGCCTTAACCTTCGGCCATTTAAATGTACTCATAATAAAATAGTGCTTATGATACAGATGCAAGAATATGTGTGTGTGCACCTCTACAGTTTTCCACGAGTCTGCTATACTTATACCAGCGACCGAGTTGCGATTAATTCGTCAAAGGCGATTTTTAACCGTCGCCGTCTCGTGTTACCATAATAATTAAATCATTTTTTTTTTTTATCAATTTATTTATTGTTGTCGTTCTGACAATAATGGAGTTATGTATTTTATTATGTGCACACATTTCGCGTCACGTTTATTTTTCAACAATTTCGGCACACTCGGCGACGACGGTGTCACGTCGGTTGTGCAGAACATAGCGTCATATTATATATATATATATATATATGGCCT
Source organism: Pentalonia nigronervosa (assembly GCA_014851325.1). Classification (NCBI taxonomy): domain Eukaryota; kingdom Metazoa; phylum Arthropoda; class Insecta; order Hemiptera; family Aphididae; genus Pentalonia; species Pentalonia nigronervosa. The sequence continues at coordinate 190,836 of JACXSJ010000580.1, forward strand.
ATCTGCCGTCGTTTAATGTGTGTAGTACATATACAGTATAATATATGCGTGCGTGTGTAATCGGTCAATGACGTAACGCCACCACCGCTGAGTGGTTTATTTATGCGCACACACAAAGAACGGTCGCAATGACCTGCTTTTTAGCAGTTCGTTCAACTCTCGATGTCGATGGCCGCCCCATTACTCTCCCGCCAGCAACTGCATAACCGCCGCCGCCGCCGGTACCGTTCCCTCGACCGTCTTTATTAGATAACAATATGTTTTTTACGCAAAACAATAGCCGACATTTGAAACGTCGATACCAATTTTTATCGCGGTTTCAATTGAAAAAAATGTACGATTTCGAACGGCCGATTATTATGTAATCGGGCGTTTATCGGCAAGATGACGGAGGGTTAAAAATATGGTTTTGTTTCAAAACTTTTTCTTTCGGTGTGGGCGAAAAAAAAAACTTACGCAAACGACAATAGTAATAATAATAATGTCACGGTCGTTCGCGTTCGACGGTGGCGACCTCTAGCGACCCGATGGCGCGACAGCGATCGTTACGGGCCGTCCGCCAGATGGCGGTGCCGGTGTGCCCGGCCGTCGACGGGCGAAAAAAATTCGGGATCCTCGATACGATCCCCCGGGACCGACCGTACCGCCGGATGCGTGTTCGGAATGTTGGAAAGACACGACAGACTGCGACACACTCATAATAATTTACAACGTTCAGACTGTAACCAACGTTATTGTAAATTGTAACACTATCAGCATCACTGTTCCGAGTTACCGACCTTGTGCACGCGCCTACAGCAAGTGTATTCCGCGCTATCGGTCGACCTCGGTGCAATAATGTGTATAGCGAGATAAACGCGCGTTTTTTTTTTATTTTTTTCCCACAACGAGCGCGCGTTTTTCGTGTGACGGCTTTTATGCGCGACAACTGCATCAATAAAAATTTATCGTCGATCGAACGAAACGTTACTGGACGCGTCAAATGGCCGCCTCCGTGTTGTCATTATGCAATAATAATTATAACAATAATGGCGATAATAATTTGTATAACGCGCGTTCGACAAAACGGCCAAATGCGTCGTCGGATTCGATTCGTCGACGTCGGTTTGACCGAAAGGTGTCCGTCGCCGCTGCATATTTTTTTTTTTTTCTGGTGGGGGGGGAGTGGGAGAAGAGCGTCTTTGAGCCATTGAGCGAGCGTGCCGCGCGTTTCGCGGCGCTCGTTGCCGCACGCGCCGTGCCCAAGTTCAAGGGTACGCGATCGACCGAAGTGTATTTCACCGGGCGGCGTCGTCGTCGTCGTCGTTTGTTGAGCGAACGATGGAGTGGGTGGGTGGTGGAGGGGGGGGAGCCGTGCCATCTCGTACCCGCCGCCGACCCTACTCTTCTCGACGTGTACCATAGCCGCCGCCGCCGCCGCCGCCGCCGCCCGGTCCCCACCAACGGGCGCCGCCGAATCGAACGCGGTGGCGGACGTTGGCGTGTGGCCGTGAAACGGGCTCATTGTGATCGTGAACCGCGTACGCTCGTCCGGTCTCGTCCGGGAAATGTCGTCCGTCGTACACCGAAACTTGGTTGCACCGCGCGCCGGCAGTGTTGTTACCGCGTGATATCGGTCCGCGCCAATTTTTTTGCAATAATTTCGTTTTGGATTTCACTCGCGACAATGACAATTGCTTACAATAAACGTCGTCTGCAAACCCGGGATAATTGCGATCTTTCGTAGTGCCATTTTCGTGTGTGCGCCGTTCGAGTAAAATTGTGCTAGTGTTTTACCGTCTGTTTATATCATCGCCGTCGTTGTTGATATAATATTATTATTTTTTTTTTTTTTTTTAAACCATACTAAAATGAGTAAAAAATCCATCCTAAAGGACATACTCTGCAACGGAGTCGTACGTTACTCCAACGCTCGTACGTATTTGTTTAAATAATTTTTACTCGCCGCGTCGTTTCGGCATCGAAACACGCGAATTTCGCGGTATTCCGGTATGAGATGTCAAAGATGCGCACGCTCGTGTGCACTTGTTTTTTGGGGCCACGGCGCGCTTTCGTCGTCCTCGACGGGAACGCGCACGCCGCAGAACCGCGCGTCGGCGGTCCCCTCTCCGCGCGCAGCGTTATAGTTGCGCGGCGCGCGCGCGTTCGTGCGTGTTGTCGTACGCTTACTTTCTAGTCGACCTCGGTAAAAGTGAAATTGTGTACCAATTTCTCTCTCATTCGCGCCCCCACGGACGTCGGCGACTGCGACGACCCAAATCACATCTCGGGAGATCCGCGCGAAAAAAATAATAGAAAAAACCGACGTGAATAATATCGATAACAAATATAATATAATATATTTCGTACGCTATCATTATTATTATATTGTTTGACTTTCACCGTCGCCATTTATCTCCTCTTCTCGGTCGCGTTCGTCGACTACCGAGGGCGCCCACAATCCCACACGCGTATACATCACGCGTTTCGTCGGCAGTCCGGATCGATTCGCTCGGTTCGTTTCAAGGGCATTACGAGTCAAGGGCAAATATCTACCCCCGTGGGTGGTACGCTCTTCTGAATATGCGCGCGCGCGCGTGTGTTTGTGAGTGTGGGTTGTGATAGCAGCCGCCGCCTCGAAAGGGACAGCGCGCAGGATATTTGCCCGGCACCTGCTGCTACCGCTACCGCCTCCGCCGCCGCCGCCGTCGCCGTCGCCGCCGCCGTCGCTCGTTTCGTGTGTGCTGCGCCGACGGCGTCCGTAGCTGAGAGCAGTGTAACATCCGCGCGCGTTCACGACGGTCGCATATCATCATGTTGGCCAAATGCGATTCCACGACAAAACGTACGGACTGACCTGATTTTTTTTTCCCTTCGCCCCCTCCAATTCACGCTGCGATTTACTTATGCCCACCAAACACTACACTCTTATATAACAATAATATTGCCTACTAACCAAAAAAATTAAAAATTATTTTTGTGCGCTCGGTTTTTTGTTAAGTATTTTTTTTTCTAAACGGACCGTATTTTTCTCTTTTACAGCTGTACGATTCGGCCGTGTGCCCAAACGGGAAAAGGCTCGTATAATGGCCGCCATGCAGCACAGCAGTAACTCCAAAAGCCAGGAGAAGGCCGCCGTGGCGGAGCTTGAAGACGACCAGAGACTCGTCGCCAGCGTAGTCAGGGCACATCTGGAGACTTGCGACTTCACGTCGGATAAGGTCGCGCCCACGTTGGCCCGGGCCCGCGAACAACCAAATTACACCTTGTGCCATCCGACACTGGTGAGTTCAGCACACATTATTATTATTATAGTTATCGCGTTAAATAGTAGTGCAACGTTAATTAAATTAGATTTTTCGAGGCTCATTTTGTTGCGTTATTCGTACATGTACCTAATCATATGGTTCGCGTTCAGGAAGAACCTTGGCGACGTGTTTTGTGCGTTAATCAACAAGGTCTGCTGGTATGCAAATGTTTGTGTACACAGCTCGGTGTTTACAAAACTATTCATTTTGCAAATTTTATGTTCTCGTGCACCGTATATCGCATTGTTTCACGGTGGTACGCAATTTTAGATCTATTTCATTAGGTTTAAATTTTTTATTTAGAGTTTTGTTTTTTTTTGTTTTTTGAAATTTTGTTTATTTTCTTGCAACCGCCGCCGCCGCGGGTAATACAGCACAGCGTAGTACCAATTTCTCCGCGACTCGTCCTTGGCCTTGTTGTCACCGAATTTCCTAAACGACTTTATAATAATTATTATTTTATTACCTGCCACGGCGCGGGTGACGCACGCCTCACGCACCTCTCTCCGCCCCTCTACGAAACGTTTTTCCGTGTACTCGCGCGGCGGCGACCGGTGGCGATCGCCGAGGTTCATACGCGCGCGCCGTTGTGTTCCGCTCGACCGCGATGGTTGTAACCCGTTTGAAAACCCGATACTGTTCTCTTATAATTATTATCGTCTTGTCCATATGTATTGTCATTTTTAATAACGCTGTTGGCCTTGATGCGTCGCCGCCACTATCAAGGCCGCGATAATTATAATAAATCATCGCACCTTTACTCATCCAACACCGTTTTTTTTTCTCTTCCATGTGCAGGCTTGCCCGTTAAACCCGAGTCCACGTCCCGTCACCGGACAACAAGAACTATTGAACGATTTTTCGAAGCGATTCTCGCCGGCTATACGCGGCGTGGTCGAGTTCGCTAAGCGCATACCCGGTTTCGGGCTACTCGCCCAAGACGACCAGGTGACCTTGCTCAAAGCCGGCGTTTTCGAGGTGCTACTTGTTCGCTTGGCCTGCATGTTCGACTCTGAGGTAAGTGTCTCAGTAACTGTGTATCTATACTTATACACGTATAATGCAAATTACTGCGTGCCATGGTTTTTTTCGGCGTGTATTGACCTCGATTTTTCCTGTTTTTGGTTTCGCGCAGTGTAACAGTATGGTAACACTCAACGGTCAAGTGTTGCGCAGAGAATCGGTTTGTGCATATTCCAACGCTAGATTCCTCACAGATTCCATGTTTGAGTTTGCCGAGAGGTTGAACGCAATGCGACTGAACGATTCGGAAATTGGTCTATTCAACGCCGTCATCGTTATAGCTGCCGGTAAGTGTCGATTTATGAGACTATTATTTGTATTTATTTATTTACGCACGCGAATAAAGAATCGTAAAATATTTTCATGATAAAATGCATTTTTACGGAGAGCAGTTTTAAAACGACCGGTGTTATTTTTGTTTTACAAAAACAGATCGCCCAGGCTTGCGCAATGTCGAATTCATCGAACGCATGCACAAACAGTTGAAATGCGCGTTGCAGTCAGTGCTCATGCAAAACCATCCGGACCGTCCTAGCTTGTGCCAAGAACTGTTGAAGAAAATCCCCGACTTGAGGACGCTCAACACGTTGCACTCGGAGAAACTTCTGGCGTTCAAGATGACCGAACAACAAAACCAACTGGACCAGCAGCAACAGCAACAACATCAACAGCACCAGGACACCACCACCACGACCAGCATCGCATCCGCCGCCGCCGCCCAACATCATCAAAACGTCGGAGGCATGTGGAGCCTAATGATGAACGGCACCGACGATTTTAACCGCAAGAGCCCGGAGGAGGCAGGCTCGTCGTCGTGGTCGGACGAGACTACTTCTGTGGAGGACATGAAGAGCTTGGTCATGTTAGACGAGGTCAAGAGCCCGCTGGGATCTGTGTCCAGCACCGAGTCTGTGTGCTCGGACGAATACCACCACGGACCTAGCAAACACGCGGCGAGCGCTCCCCTGTTGGCGGCTTCGCTAGCTGGGGCTGTGTGCCCGATCAGGCGACACGCGACCGCGCCGTTGGACGAGCTACATCACCAGGTGATCGTCCGGCCGATATCGTGCCGCCGTTACCAACGGAAGCAGGACTCGCCAACAGACTCTGGAATCGAGTCGGGTACGGAGAAACTGGACAGGCCGATGCCACACAGCGCACCCACTTCGGTGTGCTCCAGCCCGCGGTCTACCGTCGAGGACGTCGTTATGTCGGCCGACTCGCACCATCCGGCGGCCATTGAGGACATGCCGGTGCTGAAGCGCGTGCTCCAGGCACCACCACTGTACGACACTAACTCGCTGATGGATGAGGCGTACAAACCGCACAAAAAGTTCCGGGCCCTGCGCAGCGCCAAAGACTCGGCCGAGGCCGAGGCTGTCCGACCGTCGGTGGCTACTACCGTCCACAACAACAGCACCCTCCTCAATCACCTCCAACAAAGCCACCACCACAATTCGCCGCAACTGCACCATCACCTCACGTCGTCGTCGTTGTCGAGCACTCACTCGACGCTGGCCAAGTCGCTGCGCGAGACGCCAAAGATGACCGCGGAACAGATCAAACGCACCGAAGACATTCACAACTTTATAATGCGCGAAGACACGGTGTGCAGTGGTTACCAACAACAACAACAACAACAACAACTACCGCAACAACAACACCACCACCATAACAACAATCACCCACACCAACAACAACAACAACAACAACCTCCGAACAGGTGGCAACACACGCCCGTCATTACTTCCGCCTTGGCCCAGAACAGTTGCCGATTGTCACCGTCGTCACCCTCTAGTAGATACGCGTCGTCGACGGTGAACAGTGGTGGCGTTTTGGCGCGTGTCCTATCGCCGTCGTCTTCGTCGTGTGCGTCTCCTCCGCCGTCAGCGCTGTCAATGGTCATGCGCCGCACGCCGTCGCCGAACGTCGTCAACCTCCAGGTGGGCATTACCAACGCAGCGGCAGCCGCAGCCGAGGCGGCGGCCGCTCACCAGCAGCCGCTCAACCTGTCCAAAAAGCTGTCCCCGTCGCCGACGTCCGCCGTCGGCAGTGGTACCACCACGCCACCACCTCCTGCTCCCGCTCAGGTGGCCATGGAAGCGTAAGCCACCCACACCCCGCCCACCACACTCCCTGTTGCCGTACGTAACCGCATCGACTCGATCTCACGAGAGTCAATCTCTAGACCAAAAAAATGAAAAAAAAATCAACAATTGGAAACAAATGGGGTTTCTTTACGCAAACCAAAACAGGTGCGGTGATCGTTTTCCTATTTTAATAATATTTTTTTGTTTTAATTTTAATTTTTTTTTTTTTTTTTTGTGGCAATACATACAACTGTGTACATATTACTATAAAATATTAGGCCTTACGAGTTTAAGTTTAATTATATAATATCATAAAATGTATATCTCACGCTCTTATTTCTCTCTCTATATATATATATATATATACATAACTATCTTTATTCCATTTAATAATTATTATACAAACGTTTTCCGCATAACTATTTTTTGGATTTACGAGAGAAATATTAAAACAAAAATGTACAAATTTATAAATCGATCGACTTTTTCAGATGACGACACCCCGCGTGATATATATATATATATATATATATATATCAAATTATAAAATATTTATATTTATGTAGAAGTATAATTATATATAATACATTTATTATGAAAACATTTATTTTTTTTCTTTTTATTTTTTTAAATGTGATATACATTTTAAGGATCGCATTTGGTTTTATTTTGTACATATTACATTTTACCGTGTAAGTTACAAATTTTATTTTTTCCCCATCGTAGTTAGCTATGATATTCATCCTGGTATATAGTTATTAACGGTTCAAACCGATTTGACGTTTTCCTTTTTGAACATTACTTATATAATATATATATGTATACATTTATATATTATGTTTGATAATTATATATAATGGTTAAAATAGTGACCTCTTTTTTTTCTTTCTTATATTATTGTAAATACGATTTTAAATTTACGAAGCAAAAACACAGTATATATTATGATATATGCATTTTGAATGTTTTCGAAATAAATTTTTGAGACTGAGGGAAGTGTCAAGCCATTTTTATTTTATTTAATGACGCCTCGTGCGGTTTGGTTTTTTCGTTTCTGGGCGTGTAAGCCTGCAAAAAAAAAATATTTCTACAACAATCTCTATACACTATATATATTTGTGTTTTTATTTGCGATATAAAAAATCGAGTTGGTCAGTACAAATTTTCAGACCTACAGTAATGTTTTTCATTTTTTTTTTTTTTTTTTGTACATAAGCCAAAAACTAATTTCCCTTCTCCCCGCCTCCACCACCACTTCCACGACTACTTACACTTCTAAACGGGTGTACCAATATACACGCGTCTTGCCGACGTAGAGTATTGTAAAAATCTTATTTGTTCCCACTAAAGTTGAAGTGAGACACTATAATATTATATATTTTTTGCACAAAAAAAAGTGAGAAGCGTGTTCTATGGGCATATTTTGATTTCCTGTACCGGTTGTATAAAGTTTCAGATGACACTAATGAGAAAATAAAATTGAAATTAAAAAAAAAACACGGTATAGGATTTCTGTACCTACCGCGAATATCAGCCGAGTGTTTGAAGGACGATAAGTAACAATAAATGAATGTGTGTGTGTGTGTGTGTTTTATACCACAATGAGATATAAATTTGTACACATGTCAACGAGTGAATGACATGATTTACTCATATTACGAACATCGCTGTTGCTCATCTTGTGATATATTTATATAATTATACTATCTACGCGTACCGAGAGAAATGAATCGAATAAAATATGAAAATATAAAAAAAAAATAGGACAAATATATATTTATATATATATATATATAATATTGTCTAAATTATTTGTGTGTGTGTGTGGTATGTTGTGCGTGTGTGTGTAAATACTAAATATGCATATAATATTATGTATAAGTTTATACTAGACGGTAATTTTATGTTTTTCCCCACTTTTTTTCCTAATCATCAATTCCGGTAGGCATATCGTAATTAACTATAAACAGTTTTTTTCACGTGCATTGCAACCCCCTGTGTAAAATAATATTATACATGTATATGTATATACATATATTTAATCATACAATCAAAAACTATATACGAAAAAACCAACATCAATATTAATATTGATATATTACATATTAAATTTAGTATTCTGTTATATACATACTATATATAATTATATATTATTATTATTATTATTATTATTATTAACTATTATAATATTATCATCGTGTTTAAGAACGTGAAGAAAACAATTATCGTGTTAAAAAATGTACCAATGTTTATTTTTAAGTTTAAAATATTTTTTTCTCGTGTGCTTATGACTGTTAGCATTGTGTAATATTTTTTCTTTTTTTTGTTTTTTCCTTTTTAAGCTTGGGATTATTAATTGTATTTTTTTTTCGTTTTTATCCTTTTCCAAGGTCTTTGCGTGTATATGTATAATATATATATATATATATATATGTGTGTGTATGATTTAATTATATTATATGTATATGAGAATCGAAAAAAAGAGAAAAAAATAATAAAAACTGTCTGATTATTGTAATGAAAATAAAATCACTGTCGTTTTTATTTAATATATATGTATATAATGTGTGCGATTTATACGCGATTACACGCGGTTCGCACGGCATAATAATTTACCCATTGTCACTTCCCCTTCTCCGGCCATCGGTCCTGCGGGGTCTCTTTATTCCGCTCATACGTCTACGCGTTTTTACGTTAGCGCCGTTATAGATCGTTATACGCCGATGACGCACAACCGTGTAATGACCCGCAACGAGACGAACGCTCTGCGCGCGAATCGACGACAGGACGATTTTATCCTGCGGCGGCGAGCAGGATACGGTGTTTTTCGATGCCACAGCGCAGTCGCCGCCGCCGCCGCAGCAGCAACCGTCTGATGACCTACTTGTCCGGTGCGCCATAAAAACCAGCTCACTTTCCCGTACGGCGGCCGGAGCTGTTTGTTGTTACTAATGTTTACCGTCGTGACGTGCACTCGCGACGATCCAACGACGACGGCGTCGGCCGTGCAGCCGTCTCGATGTGCACACACGTACGGATTTGTTCGCGGGAATTACGACCGATCGACGACGAGTGCTCGTGACGGGCGAGGGAGGAACGGCCCGTCGTTATAATGTGAGACGATACGATTATCGGGACGAGCGGACGACGAAAGTGGTCGCTCGACCGCCGGAGTGTAACGTGCGTGCTCGAGCCGGATGCGGCGTTGTCGGTGGTTATGGACAGTACGGTGTTCACGTATAACCGATTAACCGTATAAATATTGCCAAATAGTAGAGGTAGAGGCATATTGTTATGGGTGTAAAAGTTTATTGTCTGCAGAAATGGCGAAGTGGTCGGCCGTGTACTAGTGCCCGGGGGGGGAGGGGGGAGGGTCGACGGCATTGACCTTGAGACGAGATCGCAACAATATAACGCGCGCGCATTTATGATTTATCAATAGTTCTTGTTATTATATGCGACGGCGACCGGCGTGGTCGCGTGGACCGTAAACGAATGATAAGATTATGATACCACTCCTGTGCCGCGCCGCGAGAAAAGTGAACCGCTCTGAACTCGCTTACTGCGATGGCACTTGTATTATAATATTGTGCCCGATCATGTGTTATGGCGTACTCGCGATTAACACATACGAAAACCGTTTGCGCGAGGTCTAAAACCCCGACGAACGGATTTATTTTATCGATCGTTATTATTATTGCAATTATACATGTATATATCAACGCGACGCGCTTGCGGTAGGTTAAGCGCGAGGTTGGGTGTCGTGCGAGTGATATGGTCAGTGGTCATTGCGATGGCGTGGATTGGTATCGTTTTCTGATGGCGTAGAGAAATGTTCTAATTTCTAATCCGTCAATTACAACTCCATCCTCCTTTGTTGGTCCCGCCTAATAAACAATTTATTCTTCTCCGCCAACATTTGTTTTTATAAAAAAAAATAATAAATAAACGTTGAATTGTTTTAATATTAAAAACCATATTATTTATAACATTTACAATTTTTTTTTTTTAAGCCGAGTGCACGTCCTATTTCAAAGCATGTTGCATCAAACTCGTTTGCAATTACTCGGTAGAAATTAATGCTAAAATGATTTTTTCAAGCTGTAAAGTAGCTAAACTAAGCAGTTCTCGCCTCATTGTCGTTCTAAGTTATGTTTTCAGCCTTTTTAGACAGGAAAATCATCTTTCACGAGTTGCCGTGTTGGCTGCTAAGGTTGAGAATATTTTTAATGACTTCGTTATTATTAGGAAACCTTTTTGGAAATATTTTTTTTCTTCTCGTTTTAGGATGTATTTAATTTGATATTTATCAACCATTTCTATAACTTCATTCCACTTACATTCAAACTCATTATCTGATTCCAGATCTTTTAATAGGTACATCTAAAGTACATTAGTACACATATATCGTTCACAGTAGAAAAGTAAACATTTGAGAACTGCAAAATATAAATAAATGTTTATTATATCATGATATACATCTAAGGTATATGGAGCCCGACCATCCGAGTATCGATAAGAGACCCGACAAAATGTTATTCATAATGCATATATGCTGCGGGACGAGACGTAATTACATATAAGTAAGTATAAAAAAAAGAATACTTGTACGACAACTACAACTTTGTATATATTGCATTTTGTTTGTTTAATAAACAAATGTTGACATTTGAAAATTGAAATTATAGGTAAACATTTTTTTTTTGTTTGATTTTCTGGGTGTGAAAAAATATAAACTTGCACTACCATCACGTTCCTAATGTGGTGGTGCAAGCGCTACATTTGAACTTCCCAATTTACGCCACTGATGGTCAGCATAGACCTTTTACTCGAGAGACTGTAAATTCCACCCGAAGTGAACAGGTAAAAATAAGCAGATCTATCGTAAATTCTGGCCGGAAAAAATAAATATTTTTAAACCGAGCATTCGTGGCTAAAACGGGATTTTACTGTATGCGAGACAGCTTGTATTATTGTATTTGGAAGTTATAAAATGTTCGAACACGGAACAATCGTATCAAACAACAATCATGTCATTTGTTATCAGCTTTTACAACAATATTGTGGATCTAATAATTGAAAATGTCAAATAGGAATATTATAAATTGTTTGAATCATTTGAGTTTCGTTTAAAATCATGTGTTTATGTTCAATACACATCCTAGAGTCTTATACACACGTACCTATATTGGCAGCTCAATTTATGGAGTCAGAACGAGGAAACATACTTTTAGTATTAGAAAATTTTAAATTTTCTAGAGTAAATAGACCTTTGGCTTCTGGGCTAATAAAATGGCGGTGTATAATTAAAACTTACAAAGTTTCTGTGAAAACCTTTGATGAAAAAAAAAAACGAACATTACTGAACAAAATGTTGATCATAACCATGGTGAAAATAGGTAAGTAAAATATTATACGTATACATTAAACTTAATTAACTAAAATTAAGTATAAACTTTCTAAAATCTGCTACTTATAATTGTGTTTTTAAGAATAAAAATATAAAACGGAAAATTGTATCAGTATCGGCAAAACGTAAAGCTATTGAAGATAATAATGAGAAACGTAATAAAATAGTGTATACGATTATTAAAAGCATTCTTCAATCTGAAGCATTGCAAGTAAGTGACTTGCATAATATCAAGCAAAATCTTTACAATATAAACCGAAAAAAATTTCCACCTTAGCCAAAATATTGGAAAGAAGTTCAGAATATGTTGAATGATATGCAGGTGGTAATCAATCGAGAAGAAAATTTTATACTTAGTAATGTTAAAGAAAATGGTATTATAATTTTTGAGTACAAAACAAATCTAGAAATGTTATCAACTGAAGAATGGATTTACATGGATGGTACATTTGAATATAGTTCTAATTTTTTTTTTTACAACTGTTTACTATACATGACTATTTTAATGGTCATACCTTTAGTTTTTTGTTATTAAAATCAAAAACTCAAAATATATATTTGTAATGTTTTAAATTAATAGTTGATCATTGTATTAATGATAATTACTTATTTGAGCCAAAGTATGTTGTTATTGACTTCGAAAAAAATTTTTTCGGGCGGAATTTACATGTACTTAATTTTACCTGTAGTTCATTTCGGGTGGAATTTACATGCGCCCCTTTTACTCATAGACCAGCTCATCCTATACCAAATACATTGATAGTCGCGAAACAACAGAGCACGCAATAATGCAGTCCGTTTATAAAAAAATATTTATATCATATAATATAAATTTTGTACCGTATCTCAGTATAAGTAACTCAGTAACCAAAAAGCGCCACCTATCTTGACAGTAGCTTAATTTGGGGGGGGGGGTCGCAAGGGGTTGCATTTGCGATCTCAAATATAATGCTGGGATCACTAAAGCATTAATTTGCAACCCCTGAAATTAATTCAATAAATTCATTAGTCGTTATTATGAATACATTATAACAGAGAACAATAATGAGACAGTTACAATTATTTTAAACTTCCGAATTTTGTATTCTAATTGTAAAAAATTTTGGATAGGTGCATGTGATTTAAATAAAAGTAATGTTTGTAGTTATTTTAGTAATGAACATTTATAGCTCATAGTTTTTAAACATATGTATCTATTTAAGAAGAATTATATAGATTTATAATGTACTTTATATTGTATTTAAATATTATATTTTTATTATATTTTAAAATATTACTATGATATGATTTTATTAAAACATTATTTGTTTTTATAATGGGGAGGGGGGGGGGCTGAGCAAAGCCCCCACTTATCAATGGATATCCTTAGTTATTTTTACAACCCTTGACCTTATGCCCAAAAGACGCCACTGTATCTTGACAGGGTGAAAACGTGAAGAGAACCGCTCTATTAGTAAAAAGTGTATGGTGATCAGTGGCGTGCGTACAGAGGATAGCCCGTCGTGAGTAACCGTTTACCAGTGCTGTAGTTCAATATAGAAAACAGGAAATCGTGTTGGCGGGGCGGGAGTGGTACCATCCACACAATATTAATAATAAATTGGCGAACGCGAAAAAAGTTATGCACGACGGCAATTGGAAATAAAGAGATCGGTGAGAATATGACTATGTAGCGAAACAACGGATGAGCTGTATCTCATTAACTGTATATTATATTATACTTGTATAGATCGTTGACGGTTATTTTATTGTGTTGTATACATCGTTTTTAATTTATTGTAATGCCGTGTAAACGTGTTGTAGTCTTAAAGTCGTTAAATATTTTATTATATACTGCTGCAGGTGCTCGCTCGATAGTACATTGCATGAAGAACAGGCGTATAACACGGATCTGGACTAAAAATATATAATACATGTCTAATATTGCGTTATACAATATATAATATACGCCCGATATTACGTTATAATATATACGAATATTTTTTTGTCATTGCACGATATCGCTTGTGTTCAGGATTTTTTTCTATGATAATATTTTATTTTGCATTGTCGGTGGCTATTAGGATTTTACATTTTGTTTAAGATTTTACCGAAAACCCTTATTTTATTCTATAGTGATTTTTCTGGAGACCATCCTCGAATACCAATGGTCTTGAGAGTATATAACGTATTACGCACAGTAAAAAATCCGCTGCAAAGTCAACTCAAAAAGCTATAAAAAAACAAAACAATATTTATACAATATATGAATATGATCAGTGATCGCATAGATTTACAGATTTAAAGATTATACGTAATTTATAATATAGGCATATAACAACAATTATTATACAATATATAATGATGGATATATTTTTATGTTATTTTTTCTATGTAGGGTTCGGGTAGTTTTTCGACAAGTGATATATTATAATTCTATGCATACCTAACATACACAGTGTATAAGATGAGATAATGTAGCGGCTTGTTCATTGTTTCGATGTAAAATACCTTTATAGTATTCATAAAATACATTACGTGCACAAAAAAATTGGACGGAGGAACGGTTTTTATAAAGCATTATCATTTACTTGGTATACAATATACATAGGTATAGCTGTGCAGACGTTGGTTTCATAATATCATATTATTATATAGTTTGCTACTACCATAGTGTTTTTGTACGTTTTTCTTTGGAACAGCGACACAGGTTAACTCGTACTGCTGAGTATATGCTGAATATAATATAATGTAATGTACTTGGATAATATTGGACCAATGATCGTATAAATAACGTGGACAACAACGGTTATAATGGGGATGTCGGTTGTGCGTTTTCGAGTAAGGATCCCCACTGAGCCGTATTGTTATACCGCACGAGTACACATTATGCCTAAACGTTTCGGTGCCATTCATGTAGTGTATAACTAACGTATAAATAGGTATAAGAAAAAAAAACATACGAACAGAAAAAAAAATGATAATGTAATAAATATACAAAATAAATATCTATACTGTACACAAAGAGGTAATTAGTTTTTAGTTTGTCCTCGTTAATTGGGAAAAATATACTTAACCGATTTTTCTGATTTTTTGCAGTTATTCCTGATAATTTCCTGAAGGTTTTCGTATAGGTATCGAGGTTAGTATAATAACAGAACTAGAATCATTCTGAAATGTTAGCAATTACAATTGTATGATTTTATGTTATGGCGGAATATATACTTACAAGTTACAACTAATTGCTAATGAGATCCATAATTTGTATATATATATATATATATATATGTACTTACCTATAGATATTTCTATATTATTTTTATTTTGTACACTGTGTAGTACCTTTATATATAATATATATGTAATAAATCGAACAAAATAAATAATTTAATGTTTTTATCATTTAATTCATTTATTATTGAAGTAGAAGGAAGTATATTTTGTTTAGTTATACAGTTTTTTTTACAGAATTCATCAAATAGGAATATGTTTACCTAATAATATAGATAATAATGTATGTTTGCATTGCGTCCTCCCATACTACACTAATTCGCGCTACACCGTCCTTTATAAATTTGACCTAAACTTGATTTCAGGGTTGGAGTCTACCATTTTGCACAACACTTTTTAATCAGCACATATGTTCCTAGAATTTTTCTCCCTCCCGATGCATTACATTTAATAATATGCATTACAATCGTTTATGAAAAAAAATATGTCTACATCACCACGGGCTCCGTTATAGTGTTATTTGAATAATAGTCGCAATACGTTCAATTGTGTATGTCGGTGCATGCGAATTGCCTTCACGATTTAGGTAGACATCTTTAAGTGCAATACAAGTATTTTGTATGGATATATTCGAATGCTATCTCCCATATCACAGTCATATCATGCACGTTATCAGTTTATTAATCGACATATTTTATCATAATAATTAATATTATAATGCCTATATTTATTGTAACGAATATCGATCGTCTATAGGTCTCGTATAGAGTGACGTCCGAAAGTAGGTAGGTCGTAAGTATATTTTATACCCATGTACAGATGTTCAAATAACCCGTGACGATGGACAGGTGCGGGTTAAAACGCATTTATGGCTAATATAATAATATTACATATATTCGGTAGAATGTTCAGGCCTGGCGATATTATTATTATTATTATATTTACGGCCCTCGCAACACTCGCGGCTCATAACCACAGCCGCAGTATATATTATATAGTTATCGTCCGACCATGACTTCTGTGCATGCGCATAATAATACATACGAGCGCGTGCGTGCTATATAACACACACGTGCGATGGCATGGCCGTATTATATAGGTACAGACAGCTGTACACATATATTATTATAATGTTATTAAATAAATATGAGAGTCGGCTGGCTAGGAGACAATGACAGTATATTGTGTGAAGACCACGCTCGAACCCTTGTTATATATATATATATATTATTATTATTATATTGGTACGGCTGCGAGACCGCTGCAGCTGCATACGCGCTCACTCCGAAACCTTAACAAAATATCGTTTCGGGTTCTCGGAAAACGACGATTTCGCTTTCGTTTCGGAGATTCTTGTTTGTAAAACTTTCAGTGAGTTCTGGGGAACCGGTTTTCGTCAGTTCTAAAATATTTCAAAGAACTTTTGAGACCCTCCCTCCCTCCTCCCAATAGGGTCAAGGTACCGATTAGGTCCGATTTGCTGCTGCAGTAAACCACTCTAAACATTAAAGATTAAAGCATTTTTATACTTTAAAACGCGTGTCTTCAAAAACTTCAAAACAATTTATTATTTCAAAATCAAAACACAACATTCACCGCCCCGCTCAGAATCTAAATCTCACACACATCGATATGTCGCGAGTCATCCTACTTAATTTCTTCGTTCTAACCGGTCGCAGCTAAAGCTGAAAGCATATACAAAACATAAATACTATTAAATATGTGTTTATTGTAATGTGTATGAGGCATCTAATGTCGTAATCAGTATTATATTTATTTATAATATATTGAGTAACTATGAAAAGTAACTATAGAGATTCAAATGTTTTTTTTATCTCTTGCACGTCGTTTTACTTTGCATTTTAGTTTTTCCAAAAGTTCTCTTTTATGGCTTTTATTATTTAACGAGACTTCTGTACATAACAATTGAGTATTATAATGTAAGCACTGCTATCTTGTAAACTCAACTTTTTTAAGTTTTATAATCGATTATATCTACTAAGCGTATTTCCGTTCGTCTTCCTTTATATTTATATAGCTGGTTTGTCGAACGTCTATTAAATAATGTGAATACCTACAACAATAAATCTGTTGTACGTGATTTATTTTTAAATTATTCTACACGAAAGCAAAATTAATTATCATTTTGGTCGTAATTAATTATTATTTCCCGGCTTGAATGTTATGTAGTATAGTGCACACTCATACAGTCAATAATAATTTAGTAATATAATTTTTCAGTTGCCATACATTATATGACTGCAGTTTATATATGAACAATAATAATAATATAAAATATGAGTAGAGATATTAACTATTAGGCCCTAGACCTAAATGTAGTATCACAGATTGTCGTCACTAATCTTGACGGCGACAAGGGATTGCATAAAAATATATTTATAATAGGCACCTATATTTTGTACATATATCAAATGCTTAACGGTATTATTAAAATGCATTATAAAATATCAATTAATTAAACAAACACACGGGCACATGGCCTTGGAAAAACAGCACCTGCTGCAGCCCGAGTGTCGGTTATAAATTTATAATATTATTACATATGTCATATATTATATTGCGTTCGCCATATATGTACTCATACCAAAATATATTAAAAATTATATTTGTGCGTTTTATCACGTACTCATTTTCTAAACCGATATTTTTAAACTTATTATTACATTTATTATTTTGCCTCTCGTTTTTATAGGAAATCGTTTTGCACAAACAATGATAATCATAAGCGCTCTTGTAATGATTAATAATAATATATAACATCACACTATAGGAATTCGATTAATTTTTTTTTTTTATCTAATCTGTATAGTCTTCAAAGTATGGGGTACTATATCATATATATATATATATAATATAGTATATACGATATACCCATAATATTATATCCGTTATAAATCGACGACCCTGGGACTGTTACAAAACTGGGGTTATCAAGAATCGTGGGACCGTTTTTTGCATAAATCCACAAACCACATTTGAATTACTATTGAAATTACCTAAACATATTCAAAATTGCTTTTTTTTGAGAAAATTGATTTTTTCAATCCTAGCAATTACGTCTGCCTCTGTTCAGTGGGATAGAAAAATTTTAAATCGAAAATAATTTCAATGGTCATGGTGATTGGTGGTGGTGGACGGTACAGGTGTTGTTTTAGAAGTATGGCTGTTGGTAACCTTTGCACTCCGTGTCCTTGCGCATTGTAAAGTTGTGTGTGCGTTTTAAGTCTTTGGTGCGTTTGATCTGTTCTGCGGTCATCTTTGGTGCCTCGCGCAATGGTTAGGCCAACGTCGATGACGACGTGAGTTGACGGCGCAGCAGTTGCATTGAATTTTGAGGGTGGCTTCGGAGATTGCTGTATTTGTGGAGCCTCAGCCGAGTCGTTGGCGCTGTGAAGGGCCCGAAACTTATTGCGTATATAGTTTATACGTCTCGCCCATCAGCGAGTACAGTTGTCGTATAGCGGTGGCGTCTGCCAGGAGCGTGCACAGCAGGCATCGGCTGCATTTCCTCAACGGCCGCCGGTTGATTTGCAAATCGGCACTTACCTATAACCAAATCTGTAACGATCACGATGATGGCGTTGAGTAGATTTCCAAGTCGTTAAGTCCGCGCATGTGGAATTGCAATCTATAGGAGAAATCAGCGTTGGAGTATGCGCAAACTTTGTAAAAGTTTTAATAGGTCGGGTGATTTGTAAATGTTAGCTAGGTTATGTCATTAACTATACCCTGGTGCTTGGTGGAAGTAATAATACTACCGTGATTCGTGCCTCAGTTGTGATATCGCAAGAAAGAAGAGATTACTATCACTAGACACTATATCTACACTACTTACCAGTTCCTTATTGTAGGTTTCGCAACAATATGTGTATTATACGCCTCTATTAGTCTTTTATTATTTATAAGGCATATTTAGAATTTATTGTATTTACGTAAAATGAATATATGTGTCGGTAATAGATTTGAAAAATCCAATTGATAAATCGGTATAATAGTCACACTCTATATACCACGGTATCCGCAGATACCTAATACCTGAGTACGTTAAGTATATTATTAAGTACCAATCAATTTTATTATTTTTTATGAATTATAATTGTTTCATGTTATTCTATAATATACAGATCGCGTGTATTAGATCTACAGGGTCATTTTATTATTTAATTTCTTAACGATATTCGTTTTAACTGTTTTCGCGTGATTTGTTTTGAGTATGACAAAATCCTGGTGAAACGTCAATTATTGTACGTTTATCAACGGTCCGACAAAACGTGTCGCTAGATTTCAAGTTTTCGAGTATGTTATGGCGAGTTAAATAATTTAACCATGTGGCTATATACTGCCACATGTATTCCCGCCAGTGACGTCATTACTCATTTGAAAGGAAGCAAGGTGGGCATTTTCCCCTGTCTGATTTAAAATCAGTCCAATCGTTGGGCTGATTGTTGGTGAAATAACGTGATTATAATTTGTATAATTTTGGGGAAATGTTATAATACTGTGTAAGCACACTTTCGACACGATAATAATTAATATTTATAGTTTTTTTACCTCAAATATATAGACGCGGATACTGTAATCTAAAAATTCTGAAAACAAAATGATAACATTTAAATTTATCCATGATTTCGAAAAAACTTCTATAACAGAAGGTATCTGTTTAAACATTTTCGATTTTTTCAATAAGGTTTAGCAGTCGTGTTTCATGTTGTACTTTACAAAATTCGACACCTATAAAAAAATATAAATTTATGTCACTGAGGTAGTGACCATAATTATTTAGCTCCTCTGAATCATTTTTGCTATCTAGAATGAGGCTACTTTTATCTCATACGCCTATAAAATTATATAAGATGGGAATCAAGATAAAAATATTAGTGGAAATTAGCTTAGGAGCGATGCGTTCTGTTTTCTTTTTGTTCAGTTATATGGGCTGATCAAAACTTTTACCCCCTCTATTAAAAATTTAAATGACGCCATTGATTCCCACGGCTCAGATGGAACAACGTTGATTTTGGCACGCGGCTGTTATCATTTTCATAATTTCATTTTCGGATAAGATGAAATAGGGACGAGTCTAGCTGATCGATTTTGACCCACGCCGCGCCGTGAGAACGTACAAGACTCAGATCGTTGAAATGCACGGCACTTTATCCAAGGCTGATATTACATCAACACCATAATAATTTATTCATTAATGGTTATCGTTTAGTTACTTTAAATAACTTATAATTATATAAGCCCAACTGAAAAAAAATTAGTGGCTTCACTAATCCCAATTTTTTTTTTTCATTGAAATCGCGTCCCTGTGTGTCGATTATTGTCGGGTCTACACAATGGTTGTTTTTAATATTATATACTATATGCGTTTAATGGAATGTGCCCATAATATTAATTTTATAATTTAACCAATAACGAAGACGTCCTTGTTTTATTTTACGGTGTCTCAGCATGTGTCTGGATTTTGTCGGGAAATGCGTCCGCTGTACGCATACAATATACCATTGATTATAAATACTATAGTACTAGTATTTATAATCAATAAATATACGTATCTTATAAGCAGTAAAAAGACGCGTGCATGTAGCGTGTGTGAAATATGCACAAAAGTCAGAACACGTGTAGGAGCGTGCCAGCGTTAGACGCAAAAAACCAATTCAACAGGATGTACAGAAGAAAAAAGAATAACAGTATTCTTTATTATATGACCTATCTATATAGTATTTTTTTACGCGTGCGTGCCTTTTTGGAAATCCAGTGGGTGTAAAATAAAAATATTATAAATAAAAATCTCACGAACGAAATCCAACACCTATGCGGCTGTACCTATCGCCTATATAATATAATATTATAATATGCTGGTACTCGTTTCTCAACGTTAAATATGGTATATATTATTATTATATGCATATCGTATACACACAGGTGGCCATTGATAGGAAGTTGAAAACACAAGGGACTGTGTGTGGCTAATCATAGAATAATATACTGTTTCATGTATATAGTATATAGGTTGGCGGTCACTCGGGGGTCGGGCAGACGAACGGCAGCCGTAGTGCACGTGCTATACTTACAATATAAATCAATATTATGTTAAAATATGTATCACAATAAATAATAATGTGATGTACACACTACACGTATTCTATAGCATCTCCACGATGCGAGATTAGCGCATGTACAAGTGCCGAGTGTGTCGTATGTTGGATGGGAGAGTGGCATAAGTGGCCGAGGCCTTGATCTTGAATTAACCTTAACATTCGCGCAATATTCGCAGGCGCGAATTACGTGCATGCGATCGTAAATGATATTTTTCATCATTATTATTTCGTTTATAATTTT
Organism: Pentalonia nigronervosa; assembly: GCA_014851325.1. Classification (NCBI taxonomy): domain Eukaryota; kingdom Metazoa; phylum Arthropoda; class Insecta; order Hemiptera; family Aphididae; genus Pentalonia; species Pentalonia nigronervosa. The sequence goes on from JACXSJ010000580.1 coordinate 212,219, forward strand.
TACGTTCCGTTTAAATTTGTTTTGTTTTATTTTTTTTTTCATTTCATGGCCTTCGCTGCCGTAGTCGATTTATTTATTTATTTATTTAGGCAGATTACTGCGATATGTTTTTATTCGCCCCGAAGGTCTCCGGCTGCAGCGGCGGTGCTTAAAGGGACGATCGCCGACCGGAAAACGATTAATTTAAAATCGCGCGCCATTTCAGCGACAGAGCGAATAAACAAAGGTACGTACGCTGTGCAGATCGCTTTGTGTAGTAGACAGAAACCGACGGTTACTCAACGCAAAATCTGCACAGCCCCGTTCGGCATTCGCTACATTATATGTACACACTGCACTATTGTCATACCTATATATACATACATATTGACTTATCATACCGTGATAATTGATAAGGACGGCGGTGTAAATTTGTTAGATATTGCAGTTTTTGCTAACAATATTCTGAAAAACGCGCAGTCGCGTCCGTATTTTGCGACTGGCAGCGACCGCAAGAGGCAACCACGTCCACGTGTGACACAATATGACCTCACGCTTATGCAAAATTGTGTATACAATACGCGAATATTGTGATTTTTATTATGTGCACATAAATACTACCTACAAAGAGATATATTTTGTCTTCTGGAGACGTTGATACATGTAGGTATCAAATGATTATTTAAATATCATGTGCATACGTAGTCTGTAGTACATATATATAGGACAAATTGTGTAGGTATATAATATATATATATATATAGAAAATAAGTCGGCCCGAGAAAAAAAATGTGCCCCGTGAGCGTACTTGCACGCAGCAGTTTATCCTATACACAGTGCATTATATATATGCGAGGGTGCGCGTGCACTGTACTTATCAAAAAGTGTGTATGCGCGTGTGTGGGTGCAGGGCGCGTGTGGTTTTATATCGACGGAGTGGTTTTTTTTAAAATAATATTTTCATCGAATGTTTCTACTATAGGTGGTGGTGAAGGTGGTGGTGGTGATGGCGGCGCTATATAGATACATTACATTTTACAATATGTATATATATATATATATTTAAAACATTACGATTCGGATTTCAGGCGTAGGTATATAATATTATGTGTGTCGTCAGTCGGAATGAGGTATACGCCGTGCTGCTGGCACACAATGATTGGCGAAGGTCGGAAAATTTGCTGTAAAAACATTTCCTTATCACGCCCACGAATAACGTTTGTGGTCGCGTGTGCCCGTATATATATATATAATATTATAATTATAGGTATGCAATGTGCATGCAATTTCATAGGTTTTTCACGTGGCGGCGACGAATTTGATAGCGGACGGACTCGGCGGGCGCATTTATGTTTTGCACAGCGCGTTTTTTTTTTTTTGTTTCTTATCCCCACGCGAAATCGTTATTATATTTATATATTTTAATTTATACAGCGAATTCTTCTACTGCACACATGCACAAGTATAATATATACATCACAATATCATATTATTATACTTCACGTAACACGGTCAATATAATACGGTATAGGTATAGGTATGGCCTGCGTCCCGTCGATCGGTCATCCGAAGGTCCCTCCCTCGGCTGCCACTGAAATATTTTAATAATAATATCATAAACGTTTTTTTTTCAAGGCCTTTCGTTATATTTATACACGTAGCATGTATGTATGTATACACGTGCATTATGTGTATACGTATGTTTATTCACGACGACACAATAATATTATATATTTATAATTCAAATTTGCGAGGTACTTTTTTTTTTTATTTTTTTGAAAGATGAAAAAAACAATTTTGGCTAATATATTCGTCCGGCTGTCCGCTGTTGCACTGCGTAAGTGCCTGCACCAGAAGGTCGAACTCTTGTTTTCACCCAAAGCCTTCAGCCCAGGCGTACATCTATTATAAACGTGAATAAATATTGTAAGCCCTCCGCTACCAATCAACGTCCGCAGTCCTATGCCTGCCGGGTATAGTTGTATATGATATTATAAGATGTTTTTCTTCGTAGACCTTGTAAATAAAATACAGATAATACATATAATACAAATCATCCTCATACTTATTATAATAATTATTATTGATTTCAATGTATTCTATATGGATACAAACAAAAAGCTATTACGCGTGCAGTTCTCCCCTCAGCATACGTCCGTATATGAAAATAATATCATTCAAACACGTCAAGTCGATCGTCGGTCGGTGTATAATAATTTAAGCCAAGTCTGTTGCAGAACTAAAAACGCATCCGGCTCACTCGATAATAACAATAGTAATAATATAATTTCGTGTTATTCCATACGGGGACACCGCCGCCGTCGCCGCCGAATGCCTGCATGTCAAAAATAATTTTTCTCATGTGCGAAATGTGCATGCAAGGTCGTTCGCGTTTAAAATAATAATCACCGTAATAATATTGTCCTATACTCATGACGTGTATAAGTGTTTTAAAGCCTATGCGCACCCGGCGGCCCCACGCGAGCGCGATAAACACATACATCATATTGCTATTATTAAATGCATTATAATATTATTATATATTTTATTATTTTTTGACGTTTTGCACACACGTCGTATGCACCTCCAATACTACTTTAATGTTTCGTCGACATTTCGGCCGACCGACGACTCTTTGATATCGTGTCATCGAAAAATATGCGTTTTACCATCTCGTCCATCTACTACAGTATTAATAATAATATACATTGTAAATTATTTATCGTTGAATAGGTATATGTATAATGTATAATGTTATTATAACTGCAACGTTTCCCGGCACGTTTTTACGACGGTACAGGCGACGGCGCCGACCTTGAACTTGCGATGAATTTTTTATTCGCGTGCCCTAGCTCGGGACCTCAGCCTAGCTAAATGTATACCGTCTTATTTTTTCTTACGCACGAGTGTACTTAACACGTGTGTCTGTGTATATATAGTTATAGTTGTTATAAACTATATTATAAGGTAGTACTATTACTATGTGTATAAGCTGTTCGTATCCTCGAACGGGACTTGAAGAGACAATTAGATGCAATGTTGGAAATTCATCATGATATGTGTCTGTAATTTTTTTTAGATTTCGGACTCGTCTCTACATATTTTAAAAATGTACACATATAATTTATTTACTATAGCGTCCATATATAGGTACTCAAACATATAGGTATCTATATTATGTTCCCCGCATGAACCGTTTTCGTAATATACATCATACATATATTATACAGTGCACAAAGGTTATAGAAACAAATCGAGTTTGTCGTAGGTGCGAATCGCCCAAAAATATTAGGGGGGCTTAAGCACCAAACAAATTGTATCGAAAAAGCAAGGCCGTGAGAAGCTTTATCCCTCGCACTCCTCGTTTATTACATTCGTCCTCCTTATCCGTTACATTTGATATTTATAATAATAAAATAAATTAAATAATAGATTTAAATTTATAATTATAACTTTTCTTAGTTACGAATATATAACTAATTATATAAGGCTGTGAATTTGTAGGAAAATTCATTCTTTTTAGCCTACATTGAAAAACATAGCTTTCTTTATACAAAGTTTGAAATAGGTACAGACGAACTAAATTTTGAATTTTATGAAATTTTTAGCTATTTTTTAGCCTTAATACTTTAAAAGTCAATTTTCCTTTTTCTATTACTTTTACCGATAAAATATGTTATCTAACAATTCCCGTTAATTGAAACACTTTAACATATATTCTATAAATTTTTTTTTCTCAATTCATACGACTTGATAGATTTTTATACGTTTCATATTTTTAATTTTTAATTCATTTTTGCGGGTTTATTATATATTTTTTAATACTTTTTACTACATTGATTTCAGTTATAGTTATAACATTTCAAGCAAACAATTTATTAATAAGTAATATAATATTAAACTAAAAATGTAATTATAATAAACATTTATTTTTTAGCATATTTATTTAAAATAATTTCATTATTAAGGACTTCCTACCCTTATATTTTTCGATGTGGATAATAAATTAACAAGTTCCGATAGTCTTGACCTATGATAATAGTGGTATGTGTCTAAAATTTTTAATTATTATTCAAGATAATCACAGGATTTGAGGCATTTGCATTAAAATTCAGGACGCTAAGTACCCTTAGCATCTCTGTGATTTGCACCAACGAGCTCACGACGTTTCGTTGGTAAATATAATATAAGTGCATAACATTTAAAGAAAAATAAATGCACGCGTTATGATTTATCGATCGGTAATAAAATTATTTTTTGTTGTAAAAAAACTAGTTTTATTGAGAAATCTCGGGTCATTTCCGACGTTATGAACTCTAAACAAAAACAACAGTTATTTGCATACTATAATATACGAGTATACGTCAAGGTATAGAACCTATAATATAGGTTCCTAGATGCGTATTATACGGTTTGACGATAAAAAATACTGCTGCACTGTTCGGAATTCTCCAACGGGTGAATACGATTATACGATGGTAACACGCGTATATTATACCTATGTATAATATGTGTAGTGTATAACAATAATAATATATATTTTAAAAACGACGGTGATAATGACGATATTGTGCGGTGTCGTGCGAAATATGATGTTCAATAAAGCAATGAATTATTTGCTTATTAATTCGTCCTATATAACCCGTAAACGATATTCTCAGTTCTCACAGTGTGTGATTATTGTTTTTATGTTACAATACGAGTCAATCGAAGGAATTATTATTGCGACGTACACTATTTACGTCTATTGTGTAAAATGTACTTATTATATATTAATACCTATGTCCGCACCAATACTGCCTATACATATTAAAACAATATAATAACTAGGTATACCGCAATAGTTCCGGAGATTACACAAGATTTACTTTTTAATCACAATATTAAAAAGTAATAACCAATTTATAGACTATAGAACAGTATAGCCTATTTCATCGCCCGTTGGGTCCGGGAACCGTCCGAATTGTCAGAAATATAATATATAGTCCCTGGACAGAAAAAGCTAAACGATTATGATATCAAATATTTTTTGTGTTAGGGAGGGGGGATTATTGATTACGATATTGACACGTTAGTCAGGCTCTCCACTTGGCCTCAGTGGCTTTGTTGCTGAAGACGGTTAAAAATAATGATAGTGCGAAACGAATCGAACTCTACTATTGTCGCTGTTATTTGGTCCCAGCAGATGACGGTGCTGTACTTTCAGACTTTAAAGTCGTCGAAAACGCAATGAAACATTGTGCTCTATCATATTTTTATCCGCTTAGCTTAGTTGAACGAAAAAACGGTAATAAACGCATCCAAAAACCGCGAATAGTTTTGAACGGAATCCAAAAGTGAAATTGAAAAAAATGGGGTGTGTAAGAGCCACCTACATGCGTGGTGAGAAACGATCGTCGGGAAATTGTCAGACCTCCGGGATCGAAGCGAAATTTATAAATAGACGTTGCGTGAGGCATGAAAAAATACGCCACTGTATCGTACAATCATTATTAATTATTATTATTCTTATTATTATTATTATTATTATGCTTATTATATGACGTGTGAATATCGTCACGTCATCCGCGATTGCGGTTAAGAGTTCTATGAAAACGAGCACATCCGTTGTATTACACAATATATCACGTAATCTACCGTCACGTGGTTATCGCGATGCATACACCAATGCATGAGTTCGGATTTATCTTTAAACGACGAACTTGCAAAGAGCAAATTAAATGATTTTGTTGTTTTTTTTTCATTTTTAGTTCATTTCTATTGACGTACGGCATGTGCTCATCTATATATAATACACAGTATATACTATGTTCGAATATAACGATAACCAAAAGACTGTCGCATGTGACCAACTAGCACCCATACCGAAGATTCAATTTTACGTCCAAGGAAAAGCGTATTTTTTTTTTTAATTAGGGTAAAAATGGTTACATATAGAACACAATAATATGAAATCGGTTAGAAGGATAATACTGACTTACGGGTACCAAGACGACTCACCTCCATATAATGATTTTATCAAACGTAGGGGAACGAAGTGGCCGAGTAGACAAGGCGTCAGTTCTTACGCGCACCGTCGGTGGTTCGAATCCCGGCTATGGGCGGCATCACTTTCTGGGCAGGCAACTGTCTAGGCGGCGAGACCAAGCCTAGCAGAAACCTACGGGTGCCCAATTAGAAATTCTGTTAAATAGGCGTTCAAATTATGCCTTCGGGACTATCGGAATAGTGCCATATGCAAAAAAAATCAAACGCTGTCGTCAAATAATAAAGATTGATTAAAAAAGTATCCACACAAACCTATATTACCACACCATATCGCACAAGGGTATCGTCCTCTTTACCAAATACGTGGTGCTATCGATAATTTACACGAAAAATTTTACTACCTAATCTTCTTCCTTTATATCTAAACATATAAACATATTGTATAACAAAAATCTGCATGGTTGGGTAAAACAAATTTAAATTTATAACCATCTACTAAATGATAAATCCTTCTAGTCTTTAGACTATAGTTATTATTAACCTATATTTTTTTCCTTTTTCAAAAATCATATTTTAAATTTAAGTAAAACAAATTGTCACACATAACAATTTATTGTTATAATCTATATGTATATAAATTTGATTATTACAAAACTACAGAATATTTGATTGTCAAAATTTAAAAAAAAACACAATATAACAATGTATAATAAGCTATACAATATTAATTTTTTTAAAAATTACATATTAAACTAGATAGTATTGATTTACATTAATGTGATAATTTATTTAATGTTTGTCATCACGTTTTGAAGCATTGAAAATGTGACCCCGTATGCTGTCACCCCCGTAGATAAGCCCGGTATATAGGTCTCAAGTGGTATTGTTTTATGTAAAAAAAACTCGTCATTGAACTGACTGTACACATTTATTTTATTTTTTACAAATTTGTAGGCATAACCCTCTTTTACAAAAGTTACAGTACAATAAAGATATTATTAAGATAATAATAAAGTAACAACGACACAATAACAAAGAATAACAAATAAAGTTTACAGTATAGGTGCAGATAACATAATGATTATGTATTTTTATAAATAGACATAAGGAAGGAAGGGTCCTCATTGGCACAAGACATTAACCGCCTAATAGCTTCATTTCACAGGTAGTTGGTGGTAAACTGTGGAATGAAAAATGGAAGAGCTGCTCTAGATGACCGTTGAGGAACTTTAAAGCAAAGCAGAGACACCAGGACGGAAGAATTAACTTTATTATTCAAGAGGCTTTTGATGAAAGATATACCCGCTATACGCCTACGTTCAGCCAATGATGTTAAACTAAGTGAATCAGCCACACGGGACTCACAAAGTATCTGCAATAAATGGTTGGCAAACCGTAAAAACCGTCGCTGGACCCTTTCAAGCTGATAAGAGTCATTAGTTATATGAGGATACCATACAATTACACCATATTCGAGAATTGGACGCACCAGTGCACAAAAAATCACCTTAATAGACATTTCTAAACGAAAGTCCTTGGACAATAGCATAATAAACCCAAGAGTTTTAAAGCTCTTACAGTAGACATAATTAATGTAAGAACTAGGGTCAAGTTTCTGGTTGAATTTAAATCCTAGGTCCATAACACAATTATCAACAACACGTATAATGACTGATTCACCGAAATGGTAAGAGAAAACTGTTAGGGAGCGAATCTTATTTTAAAATTCATAATCTTACATTTGGAAAAATTGAGAGATAATCCTAACTGCTCAAACAATTTACAAAAGCTATTTAAATTGTTTTGCAATTTAAGGCAATCATCAACAGAACATACATGGCATAAATTTTAAGATCATCCGCGAAATAAAAGAGATGCCAATGATGCAAATGTGATGAATATTATTAATATTATTAATAAATAAAGAAAATAATAAAAGAGAAAGGTGACCCCTTGATAAACACCGGATGGGGCCAAAACAAATTGGATTTAACTCCAAAGACCTTTATCCGATGGTATCTTTCTCTATGATAGGACTGGAACCACAAAAAAGAGGCTCACCAATACTAGATTGCTTAATGATATTTATAAGTACATTATGGTTAACCGAATCAAAAGCTTTGTTAAAGTCCGTGTAGATTACATCTACCTACGAACGATTTAGAAAAGATTCATATATATAAATATATAGTTGCAGGTCGACCTTGAACGTCAAGACAGAAACCATGCTGCTCCTCCATAAGAATACTATTAATGGATGGCTGAATAGCATTTAATACTAGAGACACAAACATTTTAGAGATATGTGATTGTATGGCAATAGGCCTATGTTTGAGATATTAGTTTTAGAACCAGACTTATTCTTATTTATATATAGGTGTGATAAAACTTAAACATAGATAAAAAATTACCCTCGTCAAGCAATCGCCTGAATAGAATCCATAGAGGATAAACAACCGGACTGGTCTTAGGTAATTCATATAAAAAGTGCCCCGAGACACCATCAAGACCGATAGACCATACACCACGTAATGCCAATAAGAATTGAGAGATATCCACAACAAAAACAACAACATTATTGGGCAAATCAAAGATAGATATGTCCATTGCACTAGTATCAAGATCAGTTTGCTCATTGGAGTAAACGAAGGAAAAATAAGTTGATAAATTATACGAGTACCACGTAATTTAAACAAATACACTTACATTTTTGAATTAATTTTACATTTGTTTGTATGCAATTCAAATTGAATCGAAATACGTGACAAACGTCGATAAAAATACAAATAAATCGAAGAAAATAAACATATCAGACTTCTTAAGGTCCTATGACCCATTAAAATTAATTTCTATACTTATCTACGAATGCAGCATAATAAAATATTTAATTGATTTCACCTAGTATACCGTCAATTAAACGTTAAATTTCGCTCAAATAAACATTTAATATTGTACGCATATTATTAATGCAGCGAGTAAGTCAAGAAATAAAAGTGTCCTTCAAATAAACTTTAATTGGTTTTCTAATATTAGATTTACCAATTAATTTTTTTTTTTTTTTTAATACGATTAAGCCACAATGCAATATCGTGAACCGACAAAGAGAAAATTTGAAAATTTGTTTTATAAATAGACATTTGCTCCGATTTAATTCGAAATCCATGTTATTAGGTAATTTAAATATTTATTAACACATAATATACATTATACCTATACCTATTACATTATCTATTAATATATGCGTACAGCATACCAGGATGGCTGAATTATTAAAGTTCACAGAGCTTATATATATATAATTATTATAATATAAAATGTTGTGACTTTTTGTTCATTAAAAAGCATAAATAAAAGTAAAGAAAAATTCTATTGAGATAATATGTATTAGAACAAGAATAATTGTTTATTGTATAATCTAAGTATGATATCAATATAATAATAACGAATTGTCAAAATAAACTATTTATGTTCGGTGCAATCGTAAATCAAACTGAGTTTTGGCAGCGGTGAAAAAATATGTATTTTATTGTTATATACATATATATTTATTCATTTTTTTACAGTAAAAAATATCGTTACGTAACTACATAATAATATTATGTTTATCAACGAAGTATTTTCATTACCTTAAGATCAAATATGCACTTTATAATAGTATAATACAATTATATATAATATATTTCGCCGAACAATAAATTGTGTTTTGGACTCGACGTTACAAAATCAACGTGTAACGTGTAGTTTACGCATTTATGATAATAAATAAGCAAGACATTACAACTAAATTCTAGGCGGGTGTTTCGTCACCGCAAAGATTTGAGTAGGTACATATTATAATATTATGAGATTAGGTGTCAGTCACTTGCAGCACAGAAGAATCGTGTGTAAATATATATAATGTATATTATATGAATATGGTTAATAATATTTTCTGGAACGAATTAGTGTATAGTGTTCAAAACGTACTAGAAGGTTAATAAACACACGGTACACTACTAATTCTATAGTTTCAGGTTTTTAATTTTTATAAATTAGAATGTACACGTAACTGATAATTTTTTGAGTAGCTGCATAACATCGTTGTTATCATTAAAGGACTAGCCCCTATATAGTCTATTATGAATGTCAAGTCCAAAACATATCGTCAGATACCATTTTTATACGAAATCGATTTCTGCACAATTTATTGGTGATAGGCCATCATAGCCAACTCATGAGGATTATACCATTATGGCATTAAACCAGTATTACATCATGAATATTATGGAGGAAATTCTATAGCGGTAATAACGTTGGAAACGTTTGACAACGGAGAAATTTGGACTGTCCGTTTGCTAAACGGTGTTGTAAACGTTTGCAAATATTGCAAACGTCATGATCTAGCGTTTGGCCCGTTTATTTCCAGTAACCAGAACTGTGGTTGACTTTGTTTATACTTTTGCCGCTATCTAATTATGAAGAACCAATGGTATAACTTTTAATGTCTTATACCATGGTTGACTATAAGATACCTCACCAAGCGCTAACGAATTTCAATCTTACAAACGTGTCAAACGACGTTTGTATTAAAAAACATTTTCCGCTAGGTATAGGATTTTCTCATGAATTATTATTACCAATGATGACCAAACAAATATTTGTGCATGGTCGGATGTAGTGATAGAGCCAATGGGTAGTCTGTTAAAAAAACGAATGGCTAGCGTTAAAAATGAAAGTGTTTTTGTGCCTGTTAATTTTAATTGTCATGCACTTATATGGAACAAATATACTATCGAAACCGTTTATAACATTGAACCAAACAAATTAAATTAATTTTATTGATCGCCATTCAGCACGATATAAAGTTCTTTATAATAATTGTGCATTGCTTTAATAACCCGTGGTGTCAAATCAAATCATCGTTGTTTTGATAAATTGTCATTCATATTACTTGTGGACGTGAAAACATTGAAACTGTTGTTTTATATAAAATTTAAATCTAGGTCAAAATATCCACGGACAAAATTCCAAACCAAAATATCCAACGATCAAAATAAATACTTAAGCTAATTTAAGAAAGCTAATTAAAAAAAAAAAATAATAACAAAAATTATAATATTACTATCAAAGTTAACTCAGCTCAGCTAATTTGTAATACTTAGCTAGTTGAATTAATTTTACGAGCTAATTTCATAATTTTATTAGAAAATAGTATTATATGCTAATTGAAATAGTGTAATCTACGTGATTGAATTATTATTTATTATTAATTAGTTATTAAACGTCTGTGTTTATTTATAAAAATGTTTTTCTACATTTTTAAATTTGGATATTTCGGTTTAAGTATTTTGATCGATTACCAAACATTTACCGCCGCGTTGTTTTTTCAATCTCGTAATAATATAATATGTACTTATTATATTTTGATTGCTGCAGGTATATTATATAGACACCTTAAAATTGCAATTTATGTACAAGGACTGCAGTAAAGAACAACGACAAAAGAAGTAAAATAATAATAATATTGTTTCGCGGGGCTCATCGAATGCCCGCCAATATAACCACCGTATATAAACGCGTGGTGTGGCGCTACATTATAATATGCGCGTCCATCCGGTGACTGCGGTGTTACATTTCACGCCAAAAATAAAAAAATGGAAAAAAGTTCAACGACATCGTCTCCGCCGGTCGATGTACGACGCGGCGGCCGTTTAAAAACGGCGGCGGCGTTGGCTCTGGTCCACCGTCCCCTGTGCCGCAGCGACGAATCGCACACAGTTCAAACACCTGCGCGACAGTAGGCAGCCGTGTATATTTTTGGGTAAATTTTTTTTTTTTTTATTATTATTATTATTCCTATTCACGGCTTCCTCTATTTTTACACGCACACGATAAATCGACTGTTATGCGTATAATTTTATTGTATCGTATTATTGCATTGCATGTCGTATAATGTGCGTAGGTTATACACATTATGAATTACGATATGTGATACACATATCACATATATGCACATACTTATATATGTATGTGTGTGTGTGTGTGTGTGTGTGTGTGTGTGTATAGAGCATCGCAAAAAATTATTAATAATGTTTCGTTGTTAAATGTATGTAACCGATTGAAAAGTGTGAAGTCGTATCCAAGTGACGATACTCATTCGCGAATTTATTTCTTCGGTACCTACACAGAGCGCTATAAATCTCCGTCAAAAATGTATAATGTCCGTGTTATGGGTCAGAGATTCAAAAGTATTTTCTACATTATTTTACGTGTTTTCACAGTCCCGACTTCATGCTGAGTTCTCGCGAGTTTTCCGTTTTCGACTAAAGATCTGAGGATTGATGGTATATATATATATATATATATTATGTTCTAAACGATAAGGAAGTAAGATTTAATTCACTTTATGTAAACCGATTCGGACTAGTGAAATGTATATAAAACAATATGTTGATTTCGCAATGAAATTAGATATTTTTTTTTTTATTTTATTTCACTGTCGTGTCAAATGTGATTTTCGCTGTCACGATTTCGTCGGTGCTCGTTCGAATAAACTTTGGCTTCGCATAACCTTGGACTTTTATGAGAAAAGACTGCCCTTGAACAGTTTAAAGCAAACAGTAGTCAATTCGAATCGTACCTGCGAATGATATGCGGCGTGCGTGTTTGCCAAAAAATAAAAATAAACAACATACAATACCATTACAACACGAGCAGCGCCATTTGCGTATTGTACATGTATACAATTTGGACAACGTACGTCATAGACTCGTCGTGGGTTTTGTGGAAATAGTTTTAATATGCAATTATTATTATTATTATTATTATTATTATTCACGTATAATACACGACGGTAACGAAATCCACGAGTGTAACATTGAATTTTTGAGCTTAGCGACCTTGAACGGTCCGCCGGTGCGATAATACCGCGGAAAATCTAATCAATTCTCAGCGATATCGCGCGTGCGTCAAAGTTTACCAATAGGTATATAGTGTAAATAACATGCACGGCAGTCATATTTCAGCGCATGGGTATGCGCTGATGCGAGCGGGTGATAAGGGGTGGGGGGGAGGGGGGGACAAAACCTACTGTTACACAACTATCCGAACAATAATTTTCGCACTCGCATATATTATATTGTACATATAATATTATATTTGTGCAAGTATGTGTAAGTACTTACAGAATAATAATAATAATAATTATTATTATTATTATTATTATTATCAATTCCTGGCGGCTCGCGCGTTTTCGTTTTATCTGCTGATGTAGAATGCGGAGGGAGGGACATATTATACTCTTTACCATTTTCCGTTCTCGTTATACCTGCACAACGTATTTAATATGGTAATGGTTAATTTCAATTACGTGATTTTGTATTTTACTGATTTCGCCAAAATATTCGGACTAGATAATATTATATGCACAAACGTTAATATAGCATTGACACGCACACATGCCAAACACGATATGCATATCATTCGTGGGTATATTATCACAATATACATATATTATTATCTATGCGATATTATAATTGGGCGCATACGCCCAAAAACGACGCAGCTCCTGATCTAACGGAGAGTAATATTATGATATATTTTATTGTGTTAATAATCAATGGCCCCCACCGAAAACAACAGGTGCGATTTTTTTGCGTTGAGTTTCCGTCTGTGTGTTGGGTATCATTGCAACACCTTTCAAATATAAATTATAATCATAAACCTACGTATACCATATAATCAGTTACAGGTCTGCTTATCCGTATGACATTGCACCGTTAATATACATGTAATATATATTAGGTGAGCGCGTATAAATTAAATAATATGTGCACAGTGTATGCGTATAAATATACATCATAGGCACTCCGTGAAATCGATATTTTCGCAAACTTGTCTGTTTCTTGAAATAGAAACGGCTTTTTAACACTTTGTGAAATAAAAGAAAATATATAAAAAAATACGTTTATTTGAAAAAAAAAATTAAAAAAGGAATTGTAATTTTTATAATATTTATAACTAAACTTATATTTAAATTAATATGACTTAAGTTCATGTGTATCTATTATACAATCTCATATTATGGTCCACTAGCAAGGCTAATTGTAAATTATTAATAAAATAACAAGTATAAAACATTCTATGGTATTACATACCTATGCCATAAATGAATAATAGTCGTATACGAGTATTAGGTACTTTCAAATTAAAATAAATGATAATAATGAAAGTTGTGAATGGTTAATGATTAATTTCACAAAGTGAATGACTCTACATTGTATATAAGAAAATATATAAGAAATCCTATTGGAATAACTGTTTCATGAAAAAATGATATTTCGTGAAATATTTTTGTATTTGACGAAGTGTGAAAAAGTCGTTTCCATTTAATGAAACGGACAACTCTTCATGAAAATATCGATTTCAAAAAGAGGCCAAGACATAATATAATTTGTGAAGTGAGTGTATATGATATTGTACGCGATGACCGCGACGGTGACGTATGTCCGCAAAAGAGCAAAATTAAAAATTAAAAACCTCCCGTCAACGACCTCGCCTGGTTACACCATCGTTGTCGTGCTATCTTTTCGTTCTTGCAGACGTGACTCGTACGAAATTACTGGTGACAACTGATAATTATATTATATGGCGCGTGTAAATTTTATATTGTATTATTGTAATGTGGTCGAAAAACTGTACGAATCGAGCATGGTGGGTGACTGTATGGCGGGAGGATGGTCGTCGTTTCGCGTAAACTTATATAAATTATAATTTTTGTTTCTGGCGGAAATAGAAAATCAGAAATTCTTCTGCAGTAGATAGTCTACTGCAATAACTCTGTAACTCTGTAACTCTCACCGCGTACAAGTCGTGCAGTATATATCACGTGTTTTTTGTTAATT